>JAJUWZ010004406.1:0-35681 GCA_021462335.1 Ovibos moschatus
TCAACCCTGGATAAGAAGCCACTACTTTTTTAGCTTGAGCAGGAAGACGGACCCACTCTAAGGCGCTGTTTTGCCATAAAACTCCCATAGGTGAAGTTGGTGGTAGCCAGGCAAAGGAATTGCCAGGCAGGTGCCAATTCAATTCTTTTTACATAACTATCAGATAAAGCCTGTTCTACTTGCGTAAGGCTTCCTGAGCCTCAGCGGTTAATTGCCATTTTGAAGTTGGGTCAGGATCCCCGCACAGAATGTTAAAAAGAGGCTTTAGCTCAACAGTGGTTAGTTTAAGATTAGGCCTTATCCAATTAATATCACCGAAAAGTTTTGATAATCATTCAGAGTAACAAGATGGTCCTTTCTTGATTGTAGTGGGGCATGAGTCACTGTTTCTGAATTTATAACCCTTCCTAAATTAGTTATGGGTGGGTTAGTTTGAATTTTCTCTGGGGCACGTTTTAAGCCTCTAGCTGATCTGGATGAGCTATTAAAATATCATCCATGTAGTGAATCATACATGCTTGTTCATATTTAGCCCTAATATCCTCTAAAGCAGCATTGATAAATTTTTGACATAAGGTAGGGCTACTTTTCATTCCCTGAGGTAACACTTTCCATTGAAACCTCAAATAAGGCTGTTTAAAATTTTCTGATGGCAAATTGCCTTTTATCTTCAGCACTTAAGGGAATGGTGAAAAAGCAGTCTTGTAACTCAATTACAATTATGTTATATCCCTCCAGAACGGCTACTGGGGAAGGGAGCCCAGGCTGTAAAGTCCCCATGTCCTCCATAGTGGCATTAATTGCTCTCAAATCTTGTAAAAGTCGCCAATTGCCAGATGTTTTCTTAATGACAAAAATAGGAGTGTTCCAGGGGCTATTGGAAGGCTCAATAAGTCCCAATTGTACTTGTTCAAAGATTAACACTTTAGCTGCCAGTTATTTTTCTTTAGGCAGAGGCCATTGTTCCACCCACACTGGGTCTTGAGATTTCCATGTAATGGTCGGCAGCAAAAACAATGGCCTCCATTATAAATTTGGATACCCCAATCCAGTTCGTAGCTGTCGAGGAGTTGGACAAATTGGCTCAATTATTCCTGTCTGTTGTTTGCCTAATCTTTTTGATGGATCGTAGCCCATCTGGAGCATTTGGGAGGTCACTTTGTCATCAGGGCTGAAAAGTAGCACTCCCATTTGAGACAGCACGTCCCTCCCCCATAGGGTAAAGGGGAGCGAAAGAACTACATAGGGTTGAAAAATTCCACAGGTATCTTCAAACTGCCAATCTAAGATTTTTGCACTCTTAGCTACTGCAGGGGCTCTCCCTAATCCCACCAGCTCATTTTCTGTAGTATGTGTTGGCCAGGAGCTGGGCCAGTCTTTCCCAGCAATGCGAGAAACATCTGTTCCTATGTCTAATAACCCTACAATAGGCTTGCCACTGACCAGAATAGTTTTCATAGGGCGTTTCTGAGTAATTTCTGTTATCCAAAAAACTGTATCACTAGACCCAAATCCTTTCTCTTGCCTTTCACTTTGAGTAGCTGTGTGCTCTATGGCAGTGTGGTAAGGCAAAAGTAAAAGTTGAGCTATTCTTTGTCCCTGATAAATTTGTATAATTTTAGTTGGGGGTGAAATCATTATCTGAATTTCTCCTGTATAATCTGAGTCAATCACTCCAGGGATAATTGTGAGACCTTGCATAGCTAAGGAAATTCTGCCTAATATAATTCCCACCAAGCCTGTCAGTAATGGACCTTTAACCCCTGTAGGGATTTTTATAGTGGGGTTATCTGGTGTTAATATTGTTGAGGTGGTGGAACTGAGGTCCAGTCCTGCGCTGCCTGAGCTTGCCCTGATGAGTTCTGCGATGAGATGAAGGGTATGAATGGGTTCAGTGTCATTGCCCCAATCGTTGTCGGGGCCTGTGGCTGGCCCCGCAACCCGTTTCCCGACTGCTGGTCAGGAACTAGCAAGGTTCCTTTTTTGTGGAATCTTGACCTGCAGTCCTTTACCCAATGATATCCTTTCTGACAACGAGGGCAAGGAGACCTAGGGAGATTAGCAGACACAGCCGGGGAGGCAGAATTTGGCAGATAAGAACTGGCTGCTTTTTGGGGGCAAGCGCGCACAAGGTGCCCCTCCCGTCCGAAAGGGAAGCAGGTCTTGGATAAACCAGTATTCTGGCCTAGACTCCTGGAATGACTCTCTGACGGGTTATTCCTGTTTGTAAAAAAAAGATTGTACTGCCTGTTGATAAGAATTTCCCTTTCTAGCCGCAGCTATGGCAACACCCTGCATCATTGCAGGTCCCATGTCTGCACATTGTCTGATATAATCTATTATTTGCCCAGATTTTTTAATAGGGCGTAGGATATCCTGGCAGGTAGAGTTGGCATTTTCAAATGCCAGCTCTTTTATCAGTATTCCAGCTGCCTCAAAATTGTAAATTATTCTGTGAACTGCCTCTGTAAGTCTTGAAATAAAGTCCTTATATGGCTCTTCTGGTTTTTGTTTAATGTTTGAAAAAGAAGAGGTTGATTCTTTCTCTTGAGGCAAGAATTGCCAAGCCCCGAGGGCACAGACGGTTACTTGGTCTAGAATCCTTCTGTCTAATTCCATCTGTCCTCTAAGTGTTCCAAATTCATTAGTCCCGACTCAGGCCATATTTTTGGTTGATATCAGCCTGTTTGTTGGCAAGGTCATCATATTCAGCTCTCCAAAGTACATATTGCCCTCCAGACAGGCAAGCTTATCGACTGTCTTCCAGTCATGGGGTGACATCCATCTGGCCACTAAGGCCTCTACCAATGATACAGTGTATGGGGCTGTAGGCCCGTACGAAGCACAATCCTGTTTGAGTTCTTTAATCATTTTCATTGGAATGGGTTCCCAGTCGGGGGCTCTTCCCCCACTGCTTCCATCAAATATTACGGGAAAACAAGCCTCAAGGTGGGGATCAAATTCATCCTCAGGGCTAGAGAGAACCCTTCTCCAGGGAACTTTTAGTGGAGGCCCCTCACCCCTATAGGGAGGGGAGACAGGGGGGACAGGGGGGAGAGGGGGGACCGTAGCTTCCCATGTCTTTCTTTTCCTACTCTGGAGATCTTTTAACTGTTCGATGTTTAAATCTTATGGATGGTCTAATTGGGGATGTTTCCCTTAAGTTCCTGGAAGCGGATGGACTGATTGGGGACGTTTCTCTTAAACTCCTGGGAGCATCTGTATCTAAAAGGGAGCAGTCCTCATGAGAATGGTATCGAGCTGCTCTTCCCTCTAAATCTTCCTCATCCTGAGGGGAAAGCTGATCTTTCTTTTCATCGCTATCTTCTGCATGCTCTTGGGCAGTCATAGCAGCTAGCCATTCATTCAGCTGCTGATAAGTAGGTATTGCCTCTTTTCCTCATCTTCCTCTTTTACATGTACCTTTTTTTTTCTTCACTTTCCTCTTTAACATGTACCTTTTCAGATTCAGGAGCAGGGTCTAAAGCATCTCTAATCATATTCCATAAGGAAAAGGTATCAGTAGGCACCTTTTCCAGATCATGCTGAGTATAATAAGTTTTTAGCCGTTTTCCTACTTTTTCCCAAGTATCTAAGTTAACAGTGGACATTGCTCTTGTACAAATGTAAAAAAAGAATGAATATTGGCTTTCTTAACTTTAATTCCTCTTTTATTTAACAATTGCAAGATTACTCCTACAAAAAGTTGTCGTTCTTTTGACTCACTGTTAACCATGTCAGAGATTTAAGTCTTGTAAAGAAGGTTTCATTTCAACCTTTGTAACAGGGGGTTACTTTTCAACCCTGATAGAGAAGGATTATTTTCAACCTTTGTAAAGGGGATTTCTTTTCAACCCTTAGAAAGAAGGTTTCTTTTCAACCCATTTAAAGAAGGTTTCGTTTCAAACCTTTTCAACACTTCCCACTCCTACTCACCCTACCTATCTTATGCAGGGGGGTCTGCGACACCCTGAGTAGGGTCCTAGCCATCCTGAAAACTGAGCAATGGGAGAGACCTACCTTCGAATAGCCTGTTCCGGGTGCCACTTATCGAGGACCAGCCCCGGTTGGATCCAGGGTATCCAAAGCATGGACGGCATGGCGAGAGAGAGATATAGAGAGAGATACAGAAAGAGTTTTAGTGAAGAGAATAGAGGATAGAAAAGAAGCTGATTTTCCTTGGTTTATGCAGAAAGCCAATAAAGCACCAGACAAGGGACTTGCATTGTTCACAGAGGCCACAGGTGCCCTCACGTATAGCGGAAGGTGCCCACCCTTCTCAAGTGGGTCTTAGAAGCCCAGGCAGGGCAGTGAACTCAGAGGGCCCCTGCGCTCCATGAAATTAGCCTTTAAAAAGAGATAAAGAGAGAAAGAAAGTATGACATGTAGAAGCCAAGCTTGTGCAAAACCCATAACTTTATTTTCAAAAGGATCTTATATACCCTAAGTTTTACATAATGGAGATGCAGAGTCATGCAGGGGCAGCAGTCCTGATCTTATTTGATACCAGGCTTTCTTTCTGCATACCTTTCCGTATACAAAAGGTCTCAGGTGATTTACATTATCTTCTGGCCAGGAGGCCTCTTAACATTTTATGGCTCTTTTCCTTGATAAATGTTAATCAACCAAAAAACTCATTTTCACTTGATGTGTCTTTTCTTTAATCTGCATCACCCTCAAAGTACTAAATAAAGTTATATTCTTAAAGAACAAAGGTGCAATGGGTTACAACAGAGAAAGTACTTAACTCAAAGATCTAGTGTTGCTGATTATTTTTTCTGTACACCAACTATATTAATTAATGCAATCCCGGGAACACAACAAATAACAGATATGAAAACTTGGCAACAAGTATTGGATCAACAATGAAATCCTTCACCAATACTATTCTAATAATTTTTAACTCCTCAAAAGGCTCTAGAATGTGTCTCGTGCCATGGGAGGCTGTAACAATAACATGCATAGTGGTAAGATTCTGGATAAAGCTGTCAGGCAAGTTAGAAAGCTATTAGAGATGTTTGAATTGAAACACTTCAATTACACCCAGGAGACTTAATAACTAGAGTTCTAAATTAATTTTCTTCAGAAAAAGGTGGTCGGGGATAGCCCCCCATTGGTAACAGAGGAATTTGTGAAAAATAGCAGGACAAGCAAATTTTGGTTTTGGGGTAGATGCTCGAGCAGGTCCAGGGGGTCCCTTGGTTTTTGACTCGCCTTTGCCTGTGAAACCTCTTCTTCATGATCTTTGTCATGGGTGGGATCTCCCGTGTTGGCTCCCAGCAGCTCATGTTGTCTCAGGAAAGTCAAGTCTCCATGTGAGTTGTGAGGGGCCTCTCGGGATTCCTATCCAGTCAGTGCCATGGCTGAGGTCCTCATCTCTAGTTGAGGCCTGAACCTCATGGTTCCTCGCCAGTGCTGACTTGGATATCGGTGTTCCTCTGGAGTTTCAAAAGGGAGTAAGGCCTCGTCTTATGTGGAGACATGGAAACCCGCTTTGCTGTCAAGCTGTAAAAGTAGTGTGAGGATTACTGTCGAGTTGACATAGGGATGTGAGGCTTTTTCTCGAGGTCCCGCAGGACTGTCACACCTCCCATTGTGTTTTGAGTGGATCCTCGGGGTGACAGTCGAGTCAGTGTAGGGGACTCAGGTGTATCTGGAGTGGATTGGGACATCGGGGTCTTTTTGAATTGTAGCAAGACCCCTGGAGTTCCTCTTGAGTTTCAAGTTGAGACGGCCTTCTCTTGAGGTGTGACGGGAACTCCAGGATTCCTTTGCTGACTAAGCAGGGAAATGGACACTCATCTCGAGATGAAGATGGAAACACGGGGCTCTTCTTGAGTTGTGGCTTAACCCTCGATGTTCCTCTCGAATGTAGATGGGTATGTCGGGGAACTTCCTTGAGTTGCATCCAGGGTGTTAAGGACCCTTTGGAGGCTCAAATGGGAAGGTGGGATTTCTCTCGAGACATTGCAGCAGAAAAAGGCCTCATCTCACTTTGAGGGGAGAATCTCCTGGTTTTTCTCTAGTTGCAGCAGGAAACGGGGTTCCTCTTGAGGTGAGACGTGGACTTCAAAGACCCACTAGTGTTTCCTCAGGAAAGGCCAGTCTCCATGCGAGTTGCGAGGGGCCTCTCGGGATTCCTCTCCAGGTGGTGCCGGGTCCTAGATCCTCCTCTTGAGCTGAGGCCAGAACATCAGGGTTCCTCTCCAGTGCTGACATGGGTCTCAGGGCTCCTATGGAGCTTAAACAGGGGAGTCAGGCGTTGTCTCATGTGGAGACATGCAAGTCTGCTTTTCTCTCGAGGTGTACAGTAGTGTCAGGCTTCCTGTACAGTTGACATAGGGATCTGTGGCTTTTTCTCGAGGTGCCCCATGGCTGTCACACGTACCATCGTGTTGTGAGTCGATACTCGGGGTGACAGTCGAGACAGTGCTGGGTAATCAGGTGTATCTTGAGTGGATTGGGACATCGGGGTCTTTTGTAATGGTGGCACGACCACTGGCATTCCTTTTGACATTCAAGGTGAGACCGCCTCCTCTTGAGGTGTGACCAGAACGCCGGGATTGCTTTCCCAACAAAGCAGGAAAATGGACCCTCATCTCAAGATGAGGAGGTAAAAACAGTGCTCTTTTTGAGTTGTGGTGGAACCCTCGCTGTTCATCTTGAGTGGAGACGGTTGTGTCGGGGAACTTCTTGAGTTGCATCAAGGGTGTCAAGGACACTTTTGAGGCTCAAGAGGGAAGGTGGGATTTCTCTTGAGACTCCACAGCAGAAAAGGGCCACATCTCACGTTGAGGGGAGAATCTCCTGGTTATTTTCGAGTTGTGGCAGGAAATATGAGGTTCTTCTTGAGTTACGATGGGGACCTCAGGGATCTGCTTGTGTTGTCTCAAGAAAGTCAAGTCTCTATGCAAGTTGCCAGGGGCCTCTCGGGATTCCTCTCCTGTCGGTACCAGGGGCTAGGTCCTCATCTGGAGTTGAGGCCAGAACCTCAGGTTTCTTCTCTAGTGCTGACATGAATCCCGGGGTTTCTCTGGAGTTTCAACAGGAAAGTTAGGCCTTGTTCTTGTGTGGAGACAGGCAAGTCTGCTTTCCTCTTGAGCTGTAAAAATAGTTTCCGGCTTCCTTTCGAGTTGATATAGGGATATGTGGCTTTCTCTCGAGGTGCCACAGGGCTTTCACACCTGCCATCATGATTTGAGTTGATCCTCGGGGTGACTGTCAAGTCAGTGCAGGGGTGTCAGGTGTATCTGGAGTGCACAGGGACATTGGGGTCTTTTGAAATGGTGGCACAACCCCTGGATATCCTCTCGGGTGTCAAGTTGAGGCCACCTCCTCATGAGGTGCCACAGGAAAGCCGGGATTTCTTTCCCAATGAAGAAGAGATATGGACCCAAATCACTTGATGAGGAGGGAAAACCGGGGCTCTTCTTGAGCTGTGGCAGGACCGTCATTGTTCCTCTCGAGTGGAGACGGATATGTCAAAGAACTTCTTGAGTTGCCTCAAGGGTGTCAAGGACCCTTTCAAGGCTCAAGAGGGAAAGTGGGATTTCTCTCCAGACGCCACAGTGGAAAAGGGCCTCATCTCACGTTGAGGGAAGAATCTCCTGGTTTTTCTCGAGTTGTGGCAGCAAACTTGGGGTTCCTCTTGGGTTACGACGGGAACCTCAGGGACCCGCTTGGGGGACCTCAGGAAAGTCCAGTCTCCATGCGAGTTGCGAGGGGCCTCTTGGGATTCCTCTGCAGTCACTACCGTTGACAAGGTCCTCATCTGGAGTTGAGGCCGGCACCTCGTGGTTCCTCTCCAGTGCCGACATGGATCTTGCTGTTTCATTGTAGTTTCCACAGGGGAGTCAGGCCACGTTTCATGTGGAGTCTTGCAAGTCAGCTGCCTCTTGAGCTGGAAAAGCAGGGTCAGGCTTCCTGTCGGGTTGACATAGGGATCAGTGGCTTTCTCTCGAGGTGCCACAGGGCTGTCACACCTGCCATTATGTTCTGAGTCGATCCTTGGGGTGACCGTCGAGTCAATGCAGGGGAGTCAGGTGTGTCCTGAGTGCATTGGGATATTGGGGTCTTTCAAAATGGTGGCACGACCTCTAGAGTTCCTGTCGAGTGTCACATTGAGACGGCCTCCTCTTGAGGTGCAAAGGGAACACCACGACTCCTTTCCCAAGGGAGCAGGGAAATGGATCCTCCTCTCGGGATGAGAAGGGAAAACCTGGGTTCTTCTTGAGCTGTGGGGGAACCATCGGTGTTCCTCTCGAGTGGATACGGGTAGGTTCGGGAACTTCTTGAGTTGCCTCAAGGGTGTCAAGGACCTTTTCAAGGCTCAAGAGGAAAGGTGGGGTTTCTCTCCAGAAGCTGCAGTGGAAAAGGGCCTCATCTCACGTTGAGGGGAGAATCTCCTGGGTTTTCACGAGTTGTGGCAGCAAACTTGGAGTTCCTCTCGAGTTATGATGGGGACCTCAGGGACCTGCTGGATGGGCTTCATGAAAGTCCAGTCTCCATGCGATTTGCCAGAGGCCTCTCAGGATTCCTTTGCAGTCGCTGCCGGGGTAGAGGTCCTCATCTGGAGTTGAGGCCGGAACTTCAGGGTTCCTCTCCAGTACCAACATGGATCTCGGGGTTCCTCTGGAGTTTCCAGAGGGGAGTCAGTCCTCATCTCGTGTGGAGGCATGCAAGTCTGCTCTTCACTAGAGCTGGATAAGCAGGGTTAGGCTACCTGTTGGGTTGACATAGGGATCAGTGGCTTTATATCGAGGTGCCACAGGGCTGTCACACTTGCCATCATGTTTTGAGTCAATCCTCGTGGTGACCGTAGAGTCAGTGCAGGGGAGTCAGGTGTATCAGAAGTGCATTGGGACATCGGGGTCTTTTGAAATGGGGTACGACCCCTGGAGTTTCTCTCGAGTGTCAAGTTGAGACTGCCTCCTCTTGAGGTGCCACGGGAATGCCGGCATTCCTTTCCCTATGAAGCAGGGAAATGGACCCTCCTCTTGGGATTAGAAGACAAAACTAGGGCTCTTCTTGAGCTGTGGTAGGACCGTCAGTGTTCCTCTCGAACAGAGACGTGTATGTCGGGGAACTTCCTGAGTTGGCTCAAGATTGTCAATGACCCTTTTGAGGCTCAAGAGGGAAGGTAGGATTTTTCTCGAGACGCCAAATTGGAAAAGGGCCCCATCTCTCGTTGAGGGGAGAATCTTCGGGTTTTTCTCGAGTTGCGGCATCAAACTTGTGGTCCCTCTTGAGTTACAATGGGCATCTCAGGGACCGGCTCGTGGGGCCTCAGGAAATTCCAGTCTCCATCCTAGTTCCGAATGGCTTCACGGGATTCCTCTGCAGTCACTCCTGAGGCCAAGGTCCTCATCTGGATTTGAGGCCGGAACCTCAGATTTCCTCTTCAGTGCCGATATGGATCTCAGGGTTCCTCTGGAGTTACCATAGGGGAATCAAGCCTTGTGTCGTGTGGAGGCATGCAAGACTGCTCTCCTTTCGAGCTGGAAAAACAGGGTCAGGCTTCCTGTCGGGTTGACATAGGGATCATTGGCTTTCTGTTGAGGTGCCACAGGGCTGTCACACCTGCCATCGTGTTTTGAGTGGATCCTCGGTGTGACCATCGAGTCAGTGCAGGGGAGTCATGTTTATCTGGTGTGCTTTGGGACTTCAAGTTCTTTTGACATGGTGGCACGACCCCTGAAGTTCCTCTTGAATGTCAAGTTGAGACCGCCTCCTCTTGAGGTGTGACAGTAAAGCCGAGATTCCTTTCCTGAAGAAGCAGGGAAATGGACCCTCCTCTCGGGATTAGAAGGGAAAACCAGGGCTCTTCTTGAGCTTTGGTAGGACCGTCAGTGTTCCTCTTGAGTGGAGACGGTTATGTTGGGGAACTTCCTGAGTTGGCTCAAGGTTTTCAATGACCCTTTCAAGGCTCAAGAGGTAAGGTGGGATTTCTCTCGAGATGCCAAAGTGGAAAAGGGCCTCATCTCTTGGTGAGGGGAGAATCTCCTGGTTGTCTTCGAGTTGCAGCAGCAAAATTGGGGTTCCTCTTAAGTTACGATGGGGACATCAGGGAACAGCTCTGGGGCCCTCAGTAAAGTCCAGTTTCCATGAGAGTTGTGAGGGGCCTCTTGGGATTCCTCTGCAGTTGGTGCCGGGCCAAAGTCCTCATTTGAAGTTGAGGTAGAATGTCAGGTTTCCTCTCCATAGCTGACATGGAACTCGGGGATTGTCTGGTGTTTCCACAGGGGCATAAGATCTCGTTTCCTGTGAAGACATGCAAGTCCACTCTCCTCTCGGGCTGGAAAAGTGGTGTCAGGCTTCCTAGAGGGTTGACATAGGGATCAGTGGCTTTCTCTAGTTGCCTCTGGGCTGCCACCGTGTTTTGAGTCGATCCTTGGGGTGACTGTCGAGTCAGTGCAGTGGAGTCAGATATGTCTGTAGTGCATTGGGATATCGGGGTCTTTTGAAATGATGGCACGACCCCTGGCGTACCTCTCGAGTGTCAAGTTGAGTCTGCCTCCTCTTGAGGTGGAACGGGAATGCCGGGATTCCTTTCCCAACGAAGCAGGGAAATGGACCCTCCTTCGGGAAGAGGAGGGAAAACCGGGGCTCTTCTTGAGATGTGGTGGGACCCTCGGTGTTTTTCTGAAGTTGAGACGGGTATGTCGGGGAACTTATTGAGTTGCCTCAATGGTGTCAAAGACCCTTTCGAGGCTCAAGAGGGAAGGTGGGATTTCTCTCGAGATGCCACAGCGGAAAAGGCCTTCATTTCATGTTGAGGGGAGAATCTCCTGGTTTTTCTGGAGTCGCAGCAGCAAACTTAGGGTTCCTCTCTAGTTTCGATGGGGCCCGAGAAAGTCCAGTCGCCATGTGAGTTGCCAGCAGCCTCTTGGGATTCCTCTGCAGTAGCTACCGGGGCAGAGGTCTTCATCTGCTGTTGAGGCCGGAAACTCAGGGTTCCTCTCCTTTCCTGACATAGATCTTGTGGTTCCTTTGGAGTTTCCAGAGGGGAGTCAGGCCTCGTCTCGTGTGGAGACCTGCAAGTCCGCTCTCCTCTCAAGCTGGAAAAGCAGTGTCAGGCTTCCTGTTGAGTTGACATAGGGATCGGAGGCTTTCTCTCGAAGTGCCACAAGGCTGTCAGTCTGCCATCATATTTTGAGTCGATTCTCAGGATGACCATCGAGTCAGTGCAGGTGAGTCATGTGTATCTGGAGTGGAATGGACATCGGGGTCTTTTGGAATGGTCGTCCGACCCCTGGAGTCCCTCTCGAGTGTCAATTTGAGACCGCCTCCTCTTGAGATGCGACGGTAACACCGGGATTTCTTTTCCGACAGAGCAGGGAAATGGCCCCTCATCACTAGATGAGGATGGAAACCTGGGGCTCTTCTTGAGTCGTGTCGGGAAGCTCGGTGTTCCTCTCGAGTGAAGACGTGTACATCGGGGAACTTATTGAGTTGCCTCAAGAGGGTTAAAGACCCATTCGAAGCTCAAGAGGGAAGCTCGGATTTCTCTCAAGACACCGCAGTGGAAAAGGGCCTCATCTCGCGTTCAGGGAAGAATCTCCTGGTTGTTTTTTTTTTTGAGTTATGGTAGGAAATTTTGGGTTCCTTTCGAGGTTAGATCAGGACCTAATGGACCCGCTCATGTGGCCTCAGGAAAGTCCAGTCTCCATGCGAGTTGAGATGGGCTTCTTTGGTTTCCTCTGCAGTCGCTGCCAGGGCCAAGGTCTTCATCTGGAGTTGAGGCCGCAAACTCAGGGTTCCTCTCCAGTGCTGACATGGATCTCGGGGTTCCTCTGGAGTTTCCAGAGGGGAGTCAGGCCTCATCTCGTGTGGAAATATGCAACTCTGCTCTCCTCTTGAGCTGGAAAAGCAGTGTCAGGCTTCCTGCCGGGTTGACATAGGGATCTGTGGCTTTCTCTCAAGGGGCTCCAGGACTGTCACTCCTGCCATCGTGTTTTGAGTCATTCCTCGGGGTAATCGTAGAGTCAGTGTAGGGGAGTCAGTTGCCTCTGGAGTGCATTGGGACATTGGGGTCTTTTGAAATTGTGGCACGACCCCTGGAATTCCTGTCGAGTGTCAAGTTGAGACTGCCTTCTCTTGAAGTGAGACGGGAACACTGGGATTCCTTTCCTGATGAAGCAGGGATAGGGACCCTCATCTCAAGATGAGGAGGGAAAACCGGGGCTCTTCTTGAGCTGTGGTGGGACCATCAGTGTTCCTCTCGAGTGGAGATGGGTATGTTGGGGAACATCCTGAGTTGCCTCAAGGGTGTCTAGAACTCTTGAGGCTCAAGACAGAAGGTGGGATTTCACTCGAGACGCCACAGCAGAAAAGGGCCTTATCTCCCGTTGAGGGGAGAATCTCCTCGTTTTTCTCGAGTTGCGGCCGCAAGCTTGGGGTTCTTCTCGAGTTTTGACGGGGACCTCAGGGACCTGCTCGTGGGGACTCAGGAAAGTCCAGTCTCCATGTGAGTTGCGAGGGGCCTCTCAGTATTCCTCTGCAGTCGCTGCTGGGCCAAGGTCTTCATCTGCATTTGAGGCCAGAAACTCAGGTTTCCTCTCCAGTGCTGACATAGAACTCAGAGTTTCTCTGGAGTTTCCACTGGGGAGTCAGGCCTCGTCTCGTGTGGAGACCTGCAAGTCCGCTCTCCTCTCGAGCCAGAAAAGCATTGTCAGGCTTCCTGTCGTGTTGACATAGGGATCGGTGGCTTTCTCTCGAAGTGCAACAAGGCTGTCAGACTGCCATCATATTTTGAGTCGATTCTCGGGGTATCTGTCGAGTCAGTGCAGGGGAGTCAGGTGGGAGTGGATTTGGACATTGGGGTCTTATGGAATGCGAATGCATCCCCTGGAGTCCCTCTCGAGTGTCAGCTTGAGACCGCCTCCTCTTGAGGTGCCATGGGAACGCCGGGATTCCTTTCCCGACCAAGCAGGGAAATGGACCCTCACCACGAGATGAGGAGGGAAACCTGGGACGTTTCTTGAGTTATGGCGGGAACCTCGGTGTTCCTCTCTAGTGGAGACGGGTATGTTGGGGAACTTCTTGAGTTTCCCCTAGAGGTCAAGGACCCTTTCGAGGATAAAGAGGGACAGTGGGATTTCTCTCCAGATGTCGCAGCAGAAAAGGGCCTCATCTTGCGTTGAGGGGAGAATCTTCTGTTTTTTTTTCGATTTGTGGTTGGAAATTTCGGGTTCCTCTCGAGATACCACCAGGACCTCACAGACCCGCTCATGTGGCCTCGGGAAAGTCCAGTCTCCATGCGAGTTACGAGGGCCTTCTTGAGATTCCTCTGTATTCGCTGCCGGGGCCGAGGTCTTCATCTGGAGTTGACGCCGCAAACTCAGGATTCCACTCCAGTGCTGACATGTATCTCAGGGTTCCTCTGGAGTTTTCAGAGGGGAGTCAGGCCTCGTCTCGTTTGGAGACATGAAAGACCTCTCTCCTCTCGAGCTGGATATGCAGTGTCAGGCTTCTTGTTGAGTTGAAGGGATTGGTGGCTTTCTCTCGAGGGACCACAGGGCTGTCACACCTGCCATCGTGTTTTGAGTTGATCCTCGGGGTGACTGTCGAGTCAGTGAAGGGGAGTCAGGTGTATATGGAGTGAATTGGGACATCAGGGTCTTTTGAAATGGGGACACGACCCCTGGATTTCCTCTCGCGTGTCAATGAGACTGCCTGCTCTAGAGGTACGAGGGGAACGCCAGGATTCCTTTCCCGACAAAGCATGGAAATGAACCCTCATCTCGAGATGAGGAGGGAAAATCGGGGCTCCTCTTGGCTTGTGCCAGGACTCTTGGTGTTCCTCTCGAGTGGAAACGCATAAGTCGGGGAATTTGTTGAGTTGCCTCAAGTGTGTCAAGGACCCCTTCAAGGCTCAAGAGGGAAGGTGGGATTTCTCTAGAGATGCTGCAGCAGAAAAGGGCCTCATCTCGCTTTGATGGGGAGAATCTCCTTGGTTTTCTCGAGTTGTGGCAGCAAACTTGGATTTTCTCTCGAGTTACAATGGGGACCTCAGGGACATGATCATGGGGCCTCAGGAAAGTCCAGTCTCCATGCGAGTTGCCAGCAGCCCCTCGGGATTCCTCTGCAGTAGCTACCGGGGCCGAGGTCTTCATCTGCAGTTGAGGCCGGAAACTCAGGTTTCCTCTCATTCCTGACATGGATCTTGTGATTCCTTTGGAGTTTCCAGAGGGGTGTCAGCCCTCTTCTCGTGTGGAGAAGATGCAAATCCGGATGCAAATCCGCTCTCCTCTCGAGCTAGAAAAGCAGTGTCAGGCTTCCCGTCAAGTTGACCTAGGGATCAGTTGCTTTCTCTCGAGGTGCCACTAGGCTGTCAGAGTGCCATCATGTTTTGAGTCGATCCTCAGGATGACCGTCCAGTCAGTGCAGTGGAGTCAGATGTACCTCGAGTGGATTGGGACATCGGGATCTTTTGGAATGGTGGCACGACCCCTGGAGTTTCTCTCGAGAGTCCAGTTGAGACTGCCTCCTCTTGAGTTGCGATGGGAATGAAGGGATTCTTTTCCCGATGAAGCAGGAAAATGGACCCTCATCTCGAGATATGAGGGAAATTCGATGCTCTTCTTGAGTTGTGCAGCGACCCTCGGTGTTCCTCTTGAGTGCAGATGGGTATATCGAGGAACTTCTTGAGTTGCCTCAAGGGTGTCAAGGACACTTTTGAGGCTCAAGAGGGATGGTAGGATTTCTCTTGAGATGCCACAGCAGAAAAGGGCCTAATCTCGCATTGAGGGGAGAATCTCCTGGTTTTTCTCAAATTGTGGCAGGAGACTTGGGGTTCCTCTCGAGTTATGACAGGGACCTCAGGGACCCACTCGTGGGGCCTCAGGAAATTTTAGTCTCCATGTCAGTTGTAAGGGAACTCTCGGATTCCTCTCCAGTCTCTGACCGGGCTGAGGTCCTCATCTGGATTTGAGACCGGAACCTCAGGTTTCCTCTCCAGTGCCTACATGGATCTTGAGGTTCCTCTGGAGTTTCCACAGGAGTGTCAGGCCTCATCTCGTGTGCAAACATGCAAGTCTGCTTTCCTCTCGAGCTGGAAAATCAGCGTCAGGCTTCATGTCGAGTTGACATAGGGATCAGTGGTGTTCTCTCAAGGTTCCACTGGGTTGTCACAGCTGCCATCATGTTTTGAGTCGATCCTCCATGTGACCGTCGAGTCTGTGCAGGAAAGTCAGGTATATATGGAGTGCATTGGGATATCGGGGTCTTTTGGAATGGTGGTCCGACCCCTGTAGTTCCTCCAGAGTGTCAAGTTGAGACTGCATCCTCTTGAGGTGCGATGGGAATGCCGGGATTTCTTTCCTGACACAGCAGGGAAATGGACCCTCATCTCAAGATGAGGAGGGAAAACCAGGGCTCTTCTTGAGTTGTGGTGGAACCCTCGGTGTTCCTCTCGGGTGGAGACGGGTATGTTGGGAAACTTGTTGAGTCGTATCCAGGATGTCAAGGACCCTTTCGAGGCTCAAAAGGGAAGGTGGGATTCCTCTTGAGACACCACAGTGGTAAAAGTCCTCATCTCGCGTTGAGGGGAGAATCTCCAGATTTTTCTCGAGTTGCGTCTGGAAAATGGGGATTCCTCTTGAGTTATGAAGGGGACCTCAGGGACCCCCTCGTGTTGCCTCAGGAGAGTCCAGTCTCCATGCGTGTTGCGAGGGGCCTCTGGGGATTCCTCTCCAGTTGGTGCTGGGTCCTTGGTCCTCATATATAGCTGAGACTGGAACCTCAGGTCCTCTCCCTTGGTGACATGCATCTCGGGCTTCCTATGGAGTTTCCATAGGGGAGTCAGGCCTCGTCTCATGTGGAGACATGCAAGTCCACTCTCCTCTTGAGCTGGAAAAGCAGTGTCAGGCTTCCTGTTGGGTTGACATAGGGATCGGTTGCTTTCTATCTAGGTGCCATAGGGCTGTCAAACTTTCCATCGTGTTATGAGTAGATACTCGTTGTGACAGTTGTGTCAGTGCAGGATAATCAGGTGTATCTGGAGTGGTTTAGGTGGCATGACCCATGGCATTTTCTCGACTTTCAATTTGAGACTGCCTCCTCTTGAGGTGCGATGGGAATGCCGGGATTCCGTTCCTGTCGAAGCAGCAAAATGGACCCTTTTCTCGAGTTGAGGAGGGAAAATTGGGGCTCTTCTTGAGTTGTTGCTGGACCCTCGGTGTTCCTCTCTAGTGGAGACGGGTATGTCGGTGCAGGGATCCAGCACAGTAGATACCACCCCTGACACGTTCATGTGGAGAGACCTGACGGGCAAGGCGAGTCAGGTCTCAATGTGTCCTCTGTCTGAGCATCTAGCCTGAAATGAAAATCTGTTGTTTACTGTCTGATATACTATACTCTTCTGACATTACAAGTGGCTATCTCGACCACCTTTCTGTGGAAAAAGTCAACTTAGAACTCCAACAGTCTCCTGCATATAAAAAGATTTCCTCGGTTTAAATCCCTTTGATGGCTTTTAACTTACCTGACTGGTCTGCCCAGACTTTTACAACTTGTGATTGTTTACAGTCCCCCAACCTCGAGAGGCATGAAGTTTAAAACATCTTGAAAATATAGAGCCTTTTAGAGATAAGAATTAGTTTCGTGAAGTGTTTATTGAGTTAATGTTTGCTGCCAGGCCTCCATATCCTTTATCTTCTAGGCATCTGAGAGCAGATTAATCAATGTAATCGGGATGCAGAAACAGAAATATAGTAGTTTTGGTGTTAGCAACACTAGACTTTGGAGTTAATGAATTTTCTCTGTTATAAATCACTGTACTCCTGTTTCATTGTTATAAATTGTTGTGTCCCTGCTATGTAATGATGTTAATTTATTTAGTGCTTTCCGAGAGTGGCACCAGACTTTGGGAAGAACAACAATATTACCCTTATCAGAAAAGGGCTCTAAAATATTAATTGGCTTTCTGGCCAGAAGATGATGTAAATCACCTAAGACTTGTGTATACAGCTAGGAATGCAGAGAGCAAGCCTCGTCATGATAAGAGTCAGGGCTGCTGATGCTGCATAATATTGTATTATCCATTGATCTCTATGTACAATCAAAAGTATAAAATGCTTTTCCGGACAATAAAGGATGGACCAGTTTCTCAGACCAGCTTCTCGGACTGGTTTCTTGGAAATCTGGCTGCCCCTGTGTCAAATCTCTCTCTCTCTCTCCCTCTCCCTCCCTCTCCTTTTCAGGCTGAATTCCAATCTGGAGCTCAGAGGCATGCCATGTCTACTTACTTGCTCTGGCTTTTAAGACCCACGAGAGAGGGAGCCCAAGACGGGGCACCCTCCACTATTCAAATGAGTGCTGGTGGCCTAATGTAGATGGTGCAAAACTCTTGTCCTGAGGTTTTATTAGTTTTCCACGTAAACAAAGTTATTCAGCATCTTTTCTCCACTAAATTTCCCACTACACTATTCCTTCCTAATCTCTCTTTATATTTCTAATTAAATAGTTCTTTCCCAGACTCCGACTCCATCCCCATTTTGAATTCGCTGTATCCAACGGGGCTGGACACAGGCATGTCAGGGAAATTATTGAGTTGCATCCAGAGTGTCAAGAACCCTTTCGAGGCTCAAGAGGGAAGGTGGGATTTCTCTTGAGACGCTGCAGCGGTAAAAGGCCCCATCTCGCATTGAGGGGAGAATCTCCTGGTTTTCTTCGAGTTGCAGCAGGAAACTTGGGGTTCCTCTTGACTTATGACGGGGACCTCAGGGACCCACTCGTGTTGCCTCTGGAAAGACCATTCTAAATGCTAGTTGCGAGGGGGCTCTCAGGATTCTTCTCCAGTTGGTGCAGGATCCTAGGTACTCATCTGGAGCTGAGGCTGGAACCTCAGGGTTCCTCTCCAGTGCTGACATGGAACTCGGCTTACCAGTGGAGTTTCAACAGGGGAGTCAGGCCTCGTTTCGTGTGGAGACATGCAAGTCCGCTTTCCTCTCAAGTTGTGCAGTAGTGACAGGCTTCCTGTCCGGGTGACATAGGGATCTGTGGCTTTCTTTCAAGGTGCCAAAAGGCTGTCACACGTGCCATCGTGTTGTGAGTCGATACTCGGGGTGACAGTCGAGTCAGTGCTGAGGAGTCAGGTGTATGTGGTGTGGATTTGGACATCGGGGTTTTTGGATTGGTGGCACAACCTGTGGAGTTCCTCTCAACTTTCAAGTTGAGACTGCCTCCTCTTGAGGTGTGATGGGAAAGCCGCGATTCCTTTCCCAACGAAGCAAGGAAATGGACCCTCATCTCGAGATGAGGAAGGAAAAACTGGGCTCCTCTTGAGTTGTGGCGGGATCGCTGGGATTCCTTTCCCAACGAAGCAGGGAAATGGACCCTCGTCTTGAGATGAGGAGGGAAAACTGGGGCTCTTCTTGAGTTGTGGCGGGACCCTCAGTGTTCCTTTTGAGGGGAGATGCGTATTTCGGGGAACTTCTTGAGTTGCATCCTGGGTGTCAAGGACCCTTTTGAGGCTCAAGAGTGATGGTGGAATTTCTCTCGAGACGGTGCAGTGGAGAAGGCCTCATCTGTCTTTGAGAGGAGAATTTTTTAGTTTTTCTCGAGTTGCGGCAGGCAACTTCGGATTCCTCAAGAGTTATGATGGGGACCTCAGGGACCCTCTCGTGTTGCCTCAGGAAAGGCCAATTTCCATGCGAGTTGTGAGGTGCCTCCCGGGATTCCTCTCCAGTCGGTGCTGGGACCTAGGTCTTCATCTGGAGCTGAGGCCGGAACCTTAGTGTTGGGAGCCAGCCTGATGAACTCTGCCTATGGCAAAGGTCATGAGGAAGGAGGCTTTGGCATACACAAAGGTGGCATCTAGCCTCAGGTGACCCCATGTTCCTGAGCATCCACCCCCAAAGCCAGAGTATTCCTACTTTACTGCTTTTTCCTCTCACCTTCACTTCTGACTTTACGGGGGGCTGTCCCCCCCTACCTTTCTCAGAAAAGGAGTTAACTTGCAGCTCCCATCAATAAAAATTCTTGGGCGTGACAAGAGTGTTTCTACTTAGAAACTTCTCTGAAGGTTCTCTAGCTTGCCTGAGCAGGTTCGTCTGGCCACAAGTGATTGTTTGCAGCCTCCCAATCGTGAGTGGCATGAGATGCTTTAAACTTTCTAAATACAGATTCTTTTGAGAAGTTAGACATTATTAGTATAGTGAGTTGGTTAGACATATTGGTGAAGGGTTTTCATTTGTTGGGTCAATATTTGCTGCTAAGTCTCCATATTCCTTGCCCTTATACACATTAATGAATATAACTAGAATATAAGAGAAATAAGTATTAACCTTTGGTATTAATCATGTTAAACCTTCAGTTCAGTTCAGTTCAGTCGCTCAGTTGTGTCCGAATCTTTGCGACCCCATGAATTGCAGCACGCCAGGCCTCCCTGTCCATCACCAACTCCCGAAGTTCACTCAGACTCAATTCCATCGAATCAGTGATGCCATCCAGCCATCTCATTCTCTGTCTCCCCTTCTCCTACTGCCCCCAATCCCTCCCATCATCAGAGTCTTTTCCAATGAGTCAACTCTTCGCATGGGGTGGCCAAAGTACTGGAGTTTCAGCTTTAGCATCATTCCTTCCAAAGAGATCCCAGGGTTGATCTTCAGTGGCAACTGGTTGGATCTTCTTGCATTCCAAGGGACTCTCAAGAGTCTTCTCCAAAACCACAGTTCAAAAGCATCAATTCTTCGGTGCTTAGCCTTCTTCACAGTCCAACTCTCACATCCACACATGACCACAGGAAAAACCAGAGCTTTGACTAGACTGACCTTAGTCAGGAAAGTAATGTTTCTGCTTTTGAATAGACTATCTAGGTTGGTCATAACTTTTCTTCCAAGGAGTAAGTGTCTTTTAATTTCATGGCTGCAATCACCATCTGCAGTGATTTTGGAGTCCCCCCAAAAACAAAATCTGACACTGTTTCCACTGTTTCCCCATCTATTTCCCATGCAGTGGTGGGACCGGATGCCATGATCTTCGTTTTCTGAATGTTGAGCTTTAGGTCAACTTTTTAACTCTCCACTTTCACTTTCATCAAGTGGCTTTTTGGTTGCTCTTCACTTTCTGCCATAAGGGTGGTGTCATCTGCATATCTGAGGTTATTGATATTTTTCCCAGAAATCTTGATTCCAGCTTGTGTTTCTTCCAGTCCAGCGTTTCTCATGAGATACTCTGCATAGAAGTTAAATAAGCAGGGTGACAATATACAGCCTTGACGTACTCCTTTTCCTATCTGGAACCAGTCTATTGTTCCATGTCCAGTTCTAACTGCAGCTTCCTGACCTGCATACAGATTTTTCAAGAGGCAGGTCAGGTGGTCTGGTATTCCCATCTCTTTCAGAATTTTCCACAGTTTATTGTGATCCACACAGTCAAAGGCTTTGGCATAGTCAAAAAAGCAGGGAGAGATGTTTTTCTGGAAACCTCTTGCTTTTCCCATGATTCAGAGGATGTTGGCAATTTGACCTCTGGTTCTTCTGCCTCTCCTAAAAGCAGCTTGAACATCAGGAAGTTCATGGTTCACATATTGCTGAAGGCTTAGGCTAAGTAAATTCCTTTCATGATTGAAACCCACTGCACCTTCACCTGTAGGAATGCAACTTTATCTGGTACCTTCGGAGGGTGGTGCCTGGTTTAAGAAAATTCACCCCTGGAAAATATGTTTTCTGGTTGACTGACCATTATCAGAAAGAAAGTGTCATAAAATGTCAGCAGGCCTCATGGCCATAAGATGTTGTAAAGCCACCTAAGACCTTTTCTATGCATTTATATGAAGCACTTGATTTTGACAAGGGTCAGGTCTGCTGACCCCACGCGACTTTGTATTCTGTCTCTATGTGTAGCAAAAAGTATATAAGCAAACCTGAAAAATAAAATGGACTAGTTCCGGGAAAGACTGGTTTCCCACGTGTGGTTTTTTCTCGTTCTTTTCTGGCTGAATTCCCATCTGGAACGTGGAGGCTCGCCATGTCTACTTACTTGCCATGGGTTTTGAGACCCACGTGAGAGGGAGCCCAAGGCAGGGCACTCTTCGCTATTCAAGTGGGCTCCGGTGGCCTACGTAGGTGGTGCAAATTCCTTGTCTTGGAATTTTATTGGTTTTCCATGTAAACCAAGTTATTCAGACCCTTTTCTCCACTAATTTTCCTACTACACTATTCTTTTCTAATCTCTCTATATATTTCCAATTAAACAGCCTATTCCTAGGATGTCGACTCCATCTCCCACTTCGAATTACCTTGTATCCACCAGAACTGAACCCCAGCACCTCAGGGTTCCTCTCCAGTGCTGACATGGATCTTGGGGCTCCAATGCAGTTTCCACAGGGGAGTCAGGCCTCATATCGTGTGGAGACATGAAACTCCACTTACCTCTCGAGCTGAAACAGTAGTGTCAGGCTTCCTGTCATGTTGACCTAGGGATCTGTGGCTTTGTCTTGAGGTGCCACAGGTCTATAACACGTGCCATCGTGTTATGAGTCGATACTCGGGGTGACAGTTGAGTCAGTGCAGGGGAATCAGGTGTATCTGGAGTACATTGGGACATCTGGGTCTTTTGGAATGGTGACATGACCCCTGGAGTTCCTCTCGTGTTTCTAGTTGAGACCATCTCCTCTTGAGATGCGACGGGAACACCGGGATTCCTTTCCCAATGAAGCAGGGAAATAGACCCTCATCTCGAGATGAGATGGAAAAACGGGGCTCTTCTTGAATTGTGGTGGGACCCTCGGTGTTCCTCTCGAGTGGAAACAGGTATGTCGGGGAACTCCTTGAGTTACATCCAGGGTGTAAAGGACCCTTTCGAGGCTCAAGAGTGATGGTGGGATTTCTCTCGAGACGCCTCAGTGGAAAAGGGAGAAGAGAATTTCCATCAGCAGTGAGAGGAGAATTTCCTGGTTTTTCTCGAGTGTGGCAAGAAAGTTGGGGTTCCTGTCGAGATAAGACGGGGAACTCAGGGACCCACTCATATAGCCTAAGGAATGTCCAGTGTCCATGTTAGTTGCGAGGGGCCTCTTGGGATTCCTCTCCAGTCAGTGCTGGGGCTGAAGTCCTCATCTGGAGCTGAGGCCAGAACCTCAGGGTTCCTCTCCAGTACTGACATGGATCTAGGAGTTCCTATGTAGTTTGACAGGGGAGTCAGGCCTCATCTCGTGTGAGACATGCAAGTCCACTTTCTTCTTGAGCTGTCAAAGAAGTGTCAGGCTTCCTGTCGAGTTGACATAGGGATCGGTGGCTTCTCTTGAGGTGCCACAGGGCTGTCACAACTGCCATCATGTTGGTGTCAATCCTCAGGGTGACCATCTAGTCAGTGCAGGGAATCAGGTTTCTCTGGAGTGGATTGGGACATTGGGGCCTTTTGGAATTGTGGCAAGACCCCTGGAGTTCCGCTCGAGTTTCAAGTTGAGACAACCTCCTCCTGAGATGCCACAGGAATGCCAGGATTCCATTCTCAATGAAGCAGGGAAATGGATCCTCATCTCGAGAA
This sequence comes from Ovibos moschatus, assembly GCA_021462335.1. Lineage (NCBI taxonomy): Eukaryota > Metazoa > Chordata > Mammalia > Artiodactyla > Bovidae > Ovibos > Ovibos moschatus. Next base: position 22,489 of record JAJUWZ010004406.1, read on the forward strand.
GAGGAGGGAATACCAGAGCTCTTCTTGAGTTGTGGCAGGACCCTCGGTGTTCCGCTCAAATGGACACAGTTATGTCAGGGAACTTCTTGAGTTGCATAAAGGGTTCCAAGGACACTTCTGAGGCTCAAGAGGAAAGGTAGGATTTCTCTCATGACACTGCAGCAGAAAAGGGCCTCATCACTCACTGAGGGGAGAATCTCCTGGTTTTTCTCGAATTGTGGCAGCAAACTTGGGGCTCCTCTCGAGTTACGATGGGTATCTCAGGTACCTGCTCGTGTTGCCTCAGGAAAGTCCTGTCTCCATGCGAGTTGTGAGAGGCCTCTTGGATTCTTCTCCAGTTAGTGCCTAGGCCGAGGTCCTCATCTGGAGTTGAGGCCGGAACCTCTAGTTTCCTCTCCTGTGCTGATAAGAATCTTGGATTCCTATGGAGATTTCACAGGGGAGTCTGGCCTCATCTCGAGTGGAGACATGCAAGTCCACTTTCCTTTCGGGGTGTCAAAGCTTGTCAGGCTTCCTGGTGAATTGACATAGGGATCGGTGGCTTTCCCTCGAGGTGCCACAGGCCTGGCACACCTGCCATCATGTTTGGAGTTGATCCTCGGGGTGACTGGCGAGTCAGTGCATGGGAGTCAGCTTTCTCTGGAGTGATTTGGATTTCGAGGTCTTTTGGAATGGTGGCATGACCCCTGGAGTTCCTCTCGAGTTTCAAGTTGAGACCGCCTCATCTTGAGGTGGGATGGGAAGGCCAGGATTCCTTTCATGACGAAGCAGGGAAATGTATCTTCATCTTGAGATGAGGAGGGAAAACCGGGGCTCTTCTTGAGTTTTGGCGGGACCCTTGCTGTTCCTCTCGAGTGGAGACGGGTATGTTGGGTTACTTCTTGAGTTGCATCAAGGGTGTCAAGGAGGCTGCCAATGCTCAAGAGGAAAGTTGGGATTTCTCTCAAGATGCCTCGGTGGAAAAGGGCCCCATCTCGCATTGAGGGTAGATTATCCTGGTTTTTCTTAAGTTGCAGCAGGAAAATTGGGGTTCCTCTCAAGTTACGATGGGGACCTCGGTGACCTGCTCATGTTGCCTCAGCAAAGTCCAGTCTCCATGCTAGTTGCGAGGGGCCTTTTGGGATTCCTCTCCAGTCGCTGCTGGGGCCAAGGTCCTCATCTGGAGTTGAGGCCAGAACCTCAGGTTTCCTCTCCAGTGCTGACATGGATCTCGGGGTTCCTATGGAGTTTGACTAGGGAATCAGGCCTGTTCTCGGGTGGAGACACGCAAGTCCACTTTCCTCTCGAGCTGTAAATGTAGTGTCAGGCTTCCTGTCGAGTTGGCATACGGATCGGTGGCTTTCTCTCAAGGTGCCACAGGGCTGTCACACCTGCCATCGGGTTTGGTGTTGATACTTGGCGTGACAGTCGTGTCAGTGCAGGGGAATCAGATTGGCACATTGGGTTTTTTTGGAATTGTGGCATGACCCCTGGAGTTCCTCTCGATTTTCATGTTGGGACCGCCTTCTCTTGAGGTGCCACGGCAACGCAGGGATTCCTTTACCAATGAAGCAGGGAAATGGACCCTCATCTTGAGATGATGAGGGAAAACCGTGGCTCTTCCTGAGTTGTGGCGGGACTCTCGGTGTTCTTGAGTGGAGACGGGTATGTCCAGTAACTTCTTGAGTTGCATCCAGGGTGTCAAGGACCTTTCTGTGTCTCAAGAGGGAAGGTGGGATTTCTGTCTACATGCCACAGCATAAAAGGACCCCATCTAGCATTGACAGGAGAATTTCCTGGTTTTTCTCTAGTTGCTTCAGGAAACTTGGGGTTCCCCTAAAGTTCCCCTAGAGTTATGATGGGGACTTCAAGGACCCACTCATGTTGCCTCAGGAAAGTCAAGTCTCCATGCGAGTTGCCAGGGGCCTCTTGGCTTCCTGTCCATTCGGTGCTGGGGCCGAGGTCCTCATCTGGAGTTGAGGCTGGAACCTCAGGGCTCCTCTCCAGTGCTGACATGGATCTCGGGGTTCCTATGGAGTTCCACAGGGGAGTCAGGCCTCATCTTGGGTTGAGACATGCAAGTCCGCTTTCCTCTCGAGCTGGAAAAGCAGTGTCAGGCTTCCTGTCGAATTGACATAGGGATCGATGGCTTTCTCTCGAGGTGCCACAGAGCTGTCACACCTGCCATCGTGTTTGGAGTTGATACTCGGCATGACAGTCGAGTCATTGCAGGGGAATCACGTTTCTCTAGAGTGGATTGAGATATGGGGTTCTTTTGTTATTGTGGCACGACCCCTGGAGTTCCTCTCGATTTTCAAGTTGAGACCGGCTCCTCTTGAGGTGCGACGGGAAGCCTGGGATTGCTTTACCAATGAAGCAGGTAAATGGACCCTCATCTGGAGATGAGGAGGGAAAAACTGGGCTCTTTTTGAGTTGTGGCGGGACCCTTGGTGTTCCTCTCAAGTGGAGACAGTTATGTCGGGATTCCGGGATCCAACATGGGAGATCCCACCCATTACTAGTTCATGCGGAGAGACCTGATGGGCACGTCGAGTTAGGTCTCAAGGGATACTTTGCCTGAGCATCTACCCTGAAACCAAAATGAAAAATAGCCCCACCCTATGCCAGAAATTTGTTAATGCCGCTCTAGAAGATACTAGGATTAAATATGAACAGGTATATATGATTCACTATATGGGTGATATTTTAATAGCTCATCCTGATAGAGCTCATTTACAAACTGTCCTCCAAGACTTGACAAAGGCATTTACAGATAGAGGTCTAAAAATTGCCCCAGAAAAAATTCAATCAATCCACCCATAACCTACTTAGGAAGAGTCATAAATTCAGAAACAGTGACTCATGCCCCACTGCAATTGAGAAAAGACCATCTTATTTCTTTAAATGATTATCAAAAACTCTTAGGTGATATTAATTGGATTAAACCCTATTTAAAATTAACCACTGCCGAATTGAAACCTCTTTTTAACATTTTGCGTAGGGATCCAGATCCAGCTTCTAAAAGACAATTAACTGCTGAAGCTCGGGAAGCCCTAGGCAATGTAGAAACAGTCTTATCGAATAGTTATGTAGGAAGAATTGATTTCACGGTAACTAGGCAGTTCCTTTCTCTAGCTACTCCAACAGCACCTATGGGAGTCCTGTGGCAAAGCAGTCCTCTAAAGTGGATCCAAGTTCCCGCCCAAGCTAAAATAGTCGTGGCTTCTTATCCCGGTTTAATTGCCACATTAATACTAAATGGAAGTAAACAGCATTGAATTGTTCGGTAAAGAGCCATCAGAGATTGTAATTCCATATAATAAGGAACAGCTTGATGTTCTTCTAATATTTGATGATGATTGGCAGATTGCTATAGGAAATTATTTTGGAGAAATCTTGCATCATTTGCCCTCCCATATTTTGTTAAATTTTATGTCTAAGCATCCAGTTATTTTTCCTGTTAGATGCAAACAATCTCCTATTTCAGATGCTCAGATAGCCTTTACTGACGGGTCAGCAAACGGTAAAGCCTCCATAGTTACAAGAAATCATCAGAAAGTTTTGGAAACACAAGAAACTTCAGCTCAAAGAGCTGAAATCACAGCTGTTATAGAGGCTTTTGTTATGTTTGCAGAGGAGGAATTAACCTTTACTCTCACTCTCAGTATGTGGTTAGGCTGTTTCCACACATTGAGACTGCAGTTCTGCCCCCAAAACAAAACTGCTATCTTTCATTTGTTAACTAGATTACAGCAGCAAATTTGGAAAAGAAATAGAGCATTCTTTATTGGCCACATTCGGGCTCATTCTGGTCTGCCTGGCCCTTTAAATTCTTTCAATGACCTGGAAGATTCACTAACCAGGACTACAGTGGCTTCTGTTTTTGAAGAAGCCTGAACTTCTCACTCACTTCATCATGAGAATGCCACTGCCTTAAGATACCAGTTTCAAATTCCTCGAGAATCTGCCCGAGAGATTGTGCTTTCTTGTTTTCATTGCCCTGCTACCATGAATAGCCTACCTATGGGAGTTAACCCTCACGGTCTCAAACCTAATGCACTCTGGCAAATGGATGTAATTCATGTCTCTTCATTTGGAAAATTGTCTTTTGTTCATGTAACCGTGGATACCTTTTCTCATGTTATTATTGCAACTGCTCGTACAGCAGAAGCAGTTAAAGATGTAACACAACATCTTTTTACTTGTTTTACATATCTGGACTTGCCAAAAGCTTTAAAAACTGATAATTCTCCTGCTTACACTTATAAATCTTTTCAGCAATTTTGTACAAAGTTTAAAATTAAACATAACACTGGTATCCCTTATAATCCGCAGGGACAAGCCATTGTGGAAAGAGCACATCAAATATTAAAAATCCATATTCAGAAACTAAAAGAAGAATTTAAATATAGTTCCCCCCATCAGATTTTGCAACATGCTCTCTTTGTAATAAGTAACTTAAATGCTGATTCATCCGGAAACACTGCAATGCTTCGCCATTGGTGCCTGGAGCAATCAAATGCAAAACCACTAGTAAAATGGAGGGACCTACTCTCCGGACAATGGAAAGGTCCTGACCCATTGTTAACCAGCTGTCTAGGATATGCTTCTATTTTTCCGCAGAACGCAGACTCTCTGATTTGGGTCCCAGACAGGCTGATTCGCCATGTCTCAGCTCCCCAGATACCGGATTCCTCTGCTGCCATAACCCCTGAAAAGGAAGAAGCCTTCCATACCTCCACTCCATCCACCAGTATGGGAAGTGCCGCAAACCTTGGTACGACTGACATCAGAGACCTCAGATGAACAGCAAATGGACCCACCCACCAGACAAATGTCACAACTTTGTATAAAAGATATTGTTCCCCCTAATCCTTTGCCTTGTAGGAGACCACCAGGACGCCCAGTTCAGGCAACCCACCTGGGGACAGATTAAGGCGCTCTGTGACCAGGCACGGGTGATAGCTTCTTTGCAGGGATCTTCAACTTCCCTGAGAAAGTGTTTATTGCCTCCTCGAGATGAGGAGGGAAAACCAGGATTCTTCTTGAGTTGAGGCAGGACCCTCGGTGTTCCTCTCAAGTGGAGATGCATACATCGGGGAACTTCTTGAGTTGCCTCAAGGGTGTCAAGGACCCTTTCGAGGCTCAAGAGGGAAGGTGGCATTTCTCGCCACAATGGAAAAGGGCCTCATCTTGCTTTGAGGGGAGAATCTCCTGGTTTTTCTCGAGTTGCGGCAGGAAACTTGGGGTTCCTCTCGAGTTACAACAGGAACCTCAGGGACCCTCTCGTGTTGCCTCAGGAAAGTCCAGTCTCCATGTGAGTTGCGAGGGCTCTCTCGGGATTGCTCTCCAGTCGGTGCCGGGTCCTTGGTCCTCATCTGGAAGTGAGGCTGGAACCTCAGTGCCGGCAGCCAGCATGAGGAACTCTGCCCATGGCAAAGGTCATGATGAAGGAGGCTTCAGCATAGGCAAAGGCGGGATCAAGCCTCAGGAGACCCCCTATTCCCGAGTATCCACCCCCAAAGCCACAGTCTGCCTACTTTACTGCTTTTTGCTCTCACCTACACCTCTGACTTTACAGAGGGCTGTCCTGTACCACCTCTCTCAGAGAAGGAGTTAACTTGCAGCTACAGTCAATAAAAATTCCTGCGTGTGACAAGAGTGTTTCAACATACAAACTCCTCTGAAGGTTCTCTAGCCTGCCTGAGCAGGTTCGTCCGGCCACATGTGATTGTTTACAGCCTCCAAACCATGAGAGGCACGAGATGCTTTAAACTTTTAAAATACAGATTCTTTTGAGAAGTTAGAAATTATTAGTATAGTGGGTTGGTTAGACATTATACTGGTGAAGGGTTTTCATTTGTTGGGCCAATATTTGCTGCTCAGTCTCCACATTCCTTGCCCTTATATACATTAATGAATATAACAAGCATATATGAGAAATAAGTATTAACTTTTGGTATTAATCATGGTAAACCTTAGGCTAAGTAAATTCCTTTCTCAATTGTAACCCACTGTACCTTCACCCTATAGGAATGCAACTTTATCTGGTACTTTCAGAGGGTGCCACCTGGTTTAATAAAATTCACCCCTGGAAAATAGGTTTTCTGATTGACTGACCATTATCAGAAAGAAAAGGTCATAAAATGTAAGCAGGCCTCATGGTCAAAAGATGATGTAAAGCCACCTAAGACCTTTTGTATACATTTATATGAAGCACTTGATTTTGATAAAGGTCAGGTCTGCTGACTCCACGTGACTTTGTATTCTATCTCTATGTATAACAGAAAGTATGTAAGCAAACCTGGAAAATAAATAAAACAGACCAGTTGTAGGGAACAAGGTATAAGGAAGGTTGAGAAGTGCTTGCCAACGAGACTCTCAACCAGACTCTGAACATTCTTGCAAACGAGATGTGCAGCTAAGAATCCTCTGTTTGTTCCTGTGGGAAAAGAACATTTCTTGCACACAAGGATGTTTCTCTGATTCCTCAAAAGGAACAGACCCAGGGACAAAACAGATTCTAAGTTAATAAGGAAGTTCCCCAAAACAAAGTCTTAGCTGCAGTAAATAAGTCAAGGTAAAGGTTATCTCGCCCTGTGCCTCCGCACTGTATAGTCTCTGAATCATAGTGCTTGGCAACTTGCCCTGTAGGTTGTTGTGCAAGGGATATAAAATAAAGCAGCTGTAAGAAGCAAGTGTTAAAATACAAAGATTCAAACCACTCTGCAGTGTTGGTGTTTCATTCCGTCGCCAGCAACCAGTTCCTGGGACGACTGGTTTTCCCCATGTGGCCTTTTCTTGTTCTCTTCATTTCTGGAAGAATTCCCATCTGGAGTGTGGAGTCTCCTCATATATACTTACTTGCCCTGGCTTCTAAGACCCACACAAGAAGGAGTCCAAAGCGAGGCACCCTCTGCTATTCAAGCGGGTGCCAGTGGCCTACGTAGATAGTGCAAATTCCTTGTCTTGGAGGTTTATTGGTTTTCCACGTAAACCAAGTTATTCAGAATCTTTTTCCCACTAATTTTCCTACTACACTATTCTTTTCAAATCTATCTTTATATTTCTAATGAAATAGCTTTTTCCTAGGACGCTGACTCCGTCTCCCCTTCAAATTACCCTGGATCCACCGAGGCTGCACACCAGCACTTCAGTAATGCTCAGCAGTGCTGATATGGATCTCGGGATTTCTCTGGAGATTCCACAGGGGAGTCAGTCATCAAATGGTGTCCTCACGAGCTGGAAAAGCAGTGCCAGGATTCCTTTCGAGTTGAGATAGGGATCAGTGGATTTCTCTCAAGGTGCCACAGGTCTGTCACTACTACCATCGTCTTTCATTCAATCCGTGGGGTGACTGTCAAGTCAGTACAGGGGAGTCAGGTGAATCTGGAGTGGATTGGAACATCAGGGTCTTTTGGAATTGTGGCACGGCCCCTGGAGTTCCTCTCGAGGGTTGAGTTGAGACCGCCTCTCTCTTGTGACAGGAATGTCGGGATTCCTTTCCCGACGAAACAGGGAAATGGCCCCTTATCTCGAGATGAGGAGGGAAAACCGGGGCTCTGCTTGGGTTGTGGAGGGACCCTCGGTGTTCCTCTCAAGTGGAGACAGGTATGTCAGGAACCTTCTTGAGTTGCCTCGAGGGTTTCAAACACCCGTTAGAGGCTCAAGAGTGAAGGTGGGATTTCTCTGGAGACACAGCCGTGGAAAAAGGCCTCATCTCGCATTGAGGGGAGAATTTCCCCCTTTTTCTCGAGTGGCGGCAGCAAACTTGGGGTTCCCTTTGAGTTACGACAGGGACTTCAGGGACCCACTCGTGGGGCCTCAGGAATGTCCAGTCTCCATGCGAGTTGTGAGGGGTCTCTCGGGATTCCTCTGCAATCACTGCCAGAGCTGAGGTACTCATCTGGAGTTGAGGTCGGAACCTCAGGGTTCCTCTCCAGTGCTGACATGGATCCCGGGGTTCCTCTGGAGATTCCACAGGGGCGTCAGGCCTCGTCTCGTGTGGAGACATGCAAGTGCACTCTCCTCTCGAGCTGGAAAAGCAGTGTCAGGCTTCCTGTCGTGTTGACATAGGGATTGGTGGCTTTCTCTCGAGGTGCCACAGGGTTGTCATACCTGCCATCGTGTTTTGAGTAGATCCTCGAGGTGACTGTCGAGTCAGTGCAGGGGAGTCAGGTGTGTCTGGAGTGGAGTGGGATATCGGGGTCTTTTGGAATTGTTGTACGACCACTGGAGTTCCTCTCCAGGATCAAGTTGAGACCACCTCCTCTTGAGGTGCGGCGGGAATGCCGGGAATCCTTTCCTGATGAGGCAGGGAAATGAACCCTCAGGTCGACATGAGGAGGGAAAATTGGAGCTCATCTCGAGTTTTGGTGGGACCCCTGGTTTTCCTCTCCTGTGGAGACACGTATGTGGGGGAACTTCTTGAGTTGCCTCAAGGGTGTCAAGGAACCTTTCGAGGCTCAAGGAGGAAGCTGAAATTTCTCTCAAGATGCCGCAGTGGAAAAGGGCCTTATCTCGAGCTGAGGAGAGTTTCTTCGGGTTTTTCTCGAGTTGCGGCAGGAATCTTGTGGTTCCTCTCGACTTACGACAGGGACCTCAGGGACGCGCTCTTGTTGCCTCAGGAAAGTCTAGTCTGCATACGAGTTGTGAGGGGTCTTGGGATCCTCTCCAGTCACTGCCAGGGCCGCAGTCCTCATCTGGAGCTGAGGCTTGAACCTCAGGGTTCCTCTCTAGTCCCGACTTGGATCTCGGGGTTCCTCTGTAGTTTCCATAGGGAAATAAAGCCTTGTCTCGTGTGGAGACATGCAAGTCTGCTCCCCTCTACAGCTGGAAAAGCGATGTCAGGCTTCCTGTCGAGTTGACATAGGGATCCGTGGCTTCCTCTCGAGGTGCCAGAGGGTTGTCACAGCTGCCATCGTGTTTTGAGTCGATCCTTAGGGTGACCGTTGAGTCAGTGCAGGGGAGTCAGGTGTATCTGGAATGGATTGGGACATTGGGGTCTTTTGAACTGTGGCACGACCACTGGAGTTCCTCTGGAGTGTCAAGTTGAGACCGCCTCCTCTTGAGGTGTGATGGGAACGCTGGAATTCCTTTCCCGATGAAGCAGGGAAATGGACTCTCGTCTCGAGTTGAGGAGGGAAAACCGAGGCCCTTCTAGAGTTGTGGTGGGAACCTCGGTGTTCCTTTCGAGTGGAGACGGGTATGTTAGGGAACTTCTTGAGTTGCCTCAAGAATGTCAAGGACCCATTCGAGGCTCAAAAGGGAAGGCGGGGTTTTTCTAGAGACACCAGAGCAGAAAAGGGGCTTATCTCTCATTGAGGGGAGAATCTCCTGGTTTTTCTGGAGTTGTGGCAGGAAACTTGGGGTACCTCTTGAGTTACGACCGGTACCACAGGGAACTGCTCGAATTGCCTCTGGAAAGTCCAGTCTCCATGCGAGTTGTGAGGGGCCTCTCGTGATTCCTCTCCAGTCACTGCCGGGGCTGCTCTACTCATCCGGAGTTGACGCCAGAACCTCAGATTTCCTCTCCAGTGCTGACATGGATCTCAGGTTTCCTCTGGAGTTTTCACAGGGGAGTCAGGCCTCATCTCGTAAGGAGACATGCAAGTCCGCTTTCCTCTCGAGCTGGATACACAGTGTCAGGTTTCCAGTCGAGTTGGCATAGGGATCGGTGGCTTTCTTGAGGTGCCACAGGGTTGGCACACCTGCCATCGTGTTTTGAGTCGATCCTCGGGGTGACCCCTACTCAGTGCAGGGGAGTTAGGTGTATCTAGAGTGGATTGGGACATTGGGGTCTTTTGGAATGGTGGCACGACCCCTGGAGTTCCTCTGGACTTTCAAGTGGAGACTGCCTCCTTTGAGGTGCAACAGGAACAACCGGGATACCTTTCCCGACTAAGCAGGGAAATTGACCCTCATCTCGAGACAAGGAGGGAAAACCGGGGCTTTTCTCGAGTTGTGGCCGGACCTACGGTGTTCCTATCAAGTGGAGATGTGTATGTCAGGGAACTTCTTGAATTGCCTTAAGGGTGTCAAGGACCCTTTCGAGGCTCAAGAGGGAAGGTAGGATTTCACTCGAGACACCGCAGCAGAAAAGGGCCTCATATTGCGTTGAGGGTAAAATCTCCTTGTTTTTCTCCAGTTGCAGCAAGAAAATTGGGGTTCACTTCGAGTTAAGATGGGGACGTCAGGGACCTGCTTGTGTTGCCTGAAGAAAGTGCAGTCTCCATGTGAGTTGCGAAGGGCCTCTTGGAATTCCACTCCAGTCGGTGCTGGGTCCTAGGACCTCATCTGGAGCCAAGGCCAGAGCCTCAGGTATCCTCTCCAGTGTTAACATGTATCTTGGGTTCCTATGGAGTTTTGACAGAGGAGTCAGGCCTCATCTCGTGTGGAGACATGCAAGTACGCTTCTTCCTTGAGCTGTAACAGTAGTGCCAGACTTCCTGTCTAGTTGACATAGGGATCTGTGGCTTTCTCTTTATGTGCCACAGGGCTGTCACACGTGCCATCCTGTTTTGAGTTGATCATCGGGTTGACAGTCGAATCACTGCAGAGGAATCAGGGAAATTCAGGGGTGTTGCCACCTTTCCAAAATACCCCAATGTCGCAATCCACTCCAGATACACCTGACTCCCCTGGACTGTCTCGATGGTCACCTCAAAGATAGACTCAAAACACGATGGCAGGTGTGACAACCCTGTGGCACATAGAGAGCAAGCCACAGATCCCTATGTCAACTCGACAGGAATCCTGACACTGCTTTTTGCAGTTTGAGAAAAAAGCCGACTTGCATGTCTCCACAAGAGATGAGGTCTCAGTCCACTGTGGAAACTCCAGAGGAATCCCGAGATCCATTTCAGCACTGTTGAGGGATCCCAAGGTTCTGGCCTAAATTCCACATGAGGACCTCGGCCCTGGCAGCGACTGGAGAGGTATCCCTAGAAGCCCCTCACAACTTGCATGGAGACTGAACTATTCTGAGGCCACACCAGCGGTTCACTGAGGTCCCCGTCATACTCAAAAGGAACCCTAAGTTTCCTGCTGCAACTGGAGAAAAACCAGGAGAATATCCCCTCAGCGAGAGATGAGGACATTTTCCACTCTTGTGTATCGAGAGAAATCCCACCTTCCCTCTTGAGCCTCGAATGGGCCCTTGACACGTTTGAGGCAACCCAAGAAGTTCCCCGACATACCCATCTCCACTCGAAAGGAACACCGTGGTTCCCGCCACAACTCAGGAAGAGCCCCGGTTTTCCCTCCTCATCCTGAGAGGAGGGTCCATTTCCCTGTTTCATCGGGAAAGGAAACTCGGCGTTCCCATTGCATGTCAAGAGGTGACGGTCTCAACTTGACACTCTAGAGGAACTCCAGGGGCCGTGCCACCATGTTAAAAGACCTCGATGTTCCAATGCACTCCAGATACACCTGATCCCCTGCACTGATTCTACGGTCACCCCAAGGATCAACTCACAACACAATGGCAGGTGTGACAGCCCAGGGGCACCTCGAGAGAAAGCCACTGATCCCTATGTCAACACGACATGGAGTGTGACACTGCTTTTCCAGCTCGAGAGGAGAGCACACTTGCATGTCTCCACACGAGACGAGGCCTGACTCCCCTGTGGAAACTCCAGAGCAACCCCGTGATCCATGTTGATACTGGAGAGGATCCCTGAGGTTCCGGCCTCAACTACACATGAGTACCTCAGCCCCGGCAGCGATTGCAGAGGAATCCCTAGAGGTCCCTTGCAGCTCGCATGGAAACTGGACTTTTGTGATGCCCCCATGAGCGAGTCCCTGAATTCCCCATCGTAACACGAGAGGAACCCCATGTTTGCAGCCGCAACTTGAGAAAAACCAGGAGATTCTCCTCTCAATGCGAGATGAGGCCCTTTTCCCCTGCGATGTCTCAAGAGAAATCCCACCTTCCCTCTTGAGGCTCATAACGGTCCTTGACACCCTTGAGGCAACTCAAGAAGTTCCCCGAGATACCCGTCTCCACTCTAGAGGAACACCGACGGTCCTGCCACAACTCAAGAAGACCCCCGTTTTTCCCTCCTCATCCTGAGAAGAGGGTCCATTTACCTGCTTCGTCTGGAAAGGAATCCTGGCATTCCCATCTCACCTCAAGAGGAGATGGTCTCAACTTGACACTCGAGAAGAACTACAGGGATCGTGTCTCCATTTCAAAAGACCCCGAATTTCCAATGCACTCCAGATACTCCTGACTCCCTTGCACTGACCCGACGGTGACCCCACGATCGACTCAAAACACTATGGCAGGTGTGACGGCCCTGTGGCAATTCGAGATAGGTATCGATCCCTATGTAAACCTGACAAGAAGTATGACACTGCTTTTCCAGCTCGAAAGGTCAGTGGATTTGCATGTCTCTACACGAGACTAGGCCTGACTCCCCTGTGGAATCTCCAGAGGAACACCGAGATCCATGTTGGCAAAGGAGAGGAACCCTGAGGTTCTAGCCTTAACTCCAGATAAGGACCTCGGCCCCAGTAGCGACTTCAGAGGAATACCGAGAACCCCTCACAACTCGAATGGAGACATGACTTTCCTGAGGCCCCAGGAGGACGTCCTAGAAATCACCATTGTAACTCGAGTGGAACCCCAATTTTCCTGCCAAAACACGAGGAAAAGCAGTAGATTCTCCCCTCAATGCGAGATGAGGACCTTTTATGCTGCGGCGTCTTGAGAGCAATCCCACCTTCCCATCCTCAGTCGTCCCTTCTCCTCCTGACTCCAATCCCTCCCATCAGAACTTTTTCCAATGAGTCAACTCTTCGCATGAGGTAGCCAAAGTACTGGAGCTTCAGCTTTAGCATCATTCCTTCCAAAGAAATCCCAGGGTTGATCTTCAGAATGGACTGGTTGGATCTCCCTGTATTCCAAGGGACTCAAGAGTCTTCTCCAACACCACAGGTCAAAAGCATGAATTCCTTAACGCTCAGCATTCTTCACAGTCCAACACTCACATCCACACATGACCACAGGAAAAACCATAGACTTGACTAGACGGACCTTAGTCGGCAAATTAATGTCTCTGCTTTTGAATATACTATCTAGGTTGGTCATAACTTTTCTTCCAAGGAGTAAGTGTCTTTTAATTTCATGACTGAAGTTACCATCTGCAGTGATTTTGGAGCCCCCCCCCCCCAAAAAAAAAAAATCTGACTAATCGAGTTTGACTACTGTG
>JAJUWZ010004406.1:35714-253029 GCA_021462335.1 Ovibos moschatus
AGGAGTAAGCGTCTTTTAATTTCATGGCTGCAGTCACTATCTGCAGTGATTTTGGAGCCCCCCCCCCAAAAAAAAAAAGTCTGACACTGTTTCCACTGATTCCCCGTCTATTTCCCATGAAGTGATGGGACCGGATGGCATGATCTTCGTTTTCTGAATGTTGAGCTTTAAACCAACTTTTTCACTCTCCTCTTTCACTTTCATGAAGAGGCTTTTTAGTTCCTCTTCACTTTCTGCCATAAGGGTGGTGTCATCGGCATATCTGAGGTTATTGATATTTCTCCCGGCAATCTTGATTCTAGCTTGTGTTTCTTCCAGTCCAGCGTTTCTCATGAGATACTCTGCATAGAAGTTAAATAAGCAGGGTGACAATATACAGCCTTGACGTACTCCTTTTCCTATTTGGAACCAGTCTGTTGTTCCATGTCCAGTTCTAACTGTTGCTTCCTGACCTGCATACAGATTTCTCAGGAGGCAGGTCAGGTGGTCTGGTATTCCCATCTCTTTCAGAATTTTCCACAGTTTACTGTGATCCACACAGTCAAAGGCTTTGGCATAGTCAATAAAGCAGAAATAGATGGTTTCTGGAACTTTCTTGCTTTTTCCATGATCCAACGGATGTTGGCAATTTGATCTCTGGTTCCTCTGCCTTTTCTAAAACCAGCTTGAACATCAGGGAGTTCACGGTTCACGTATTGCTGCAGCCTGGCTTGCAGAATTTTGAGCATTACATTACTAGCATGTGAGATGAGTGCAACTGTGTGGTAGTTTGAGCATTCTTTGGCATTGCCTTTCTTAGGGATTGGAATGAAAACTGACCTTTTCCAGTCCTATGGCCACTGCTGAGTTTTCCAAATTTGCTGGCATATTGAGTGCAGCACTTTCACAGCATCATCTTTCAGGATTTGAAACAGCTCAACTGGAATTCCATTACCTCCACTAGCTTTGTTTCTAGTGATGCTTTCTAAGGCCCATCTGACTTCACATACCAAGATGTCTGGCTCTAGATGAATGATCACATCATCACGATTATCTGGGTTGTGAAGATCTTTTTTTCTACAGTTCTTCCGTGTGTTCTTGCCACCTCTTCTTACTATCTTCTGCTTCTGTTAGGTCCATACCATTTCTGTCCTTTATCAAGCCCATCTTTGCATGAAATGTTCCCTTGGTATCTCTTATTTTCTTGAAGAGATCTCTAGTCTTTCCAATTCTGCTGTTTTCCTCTATTTCTTTGCATTGATCACTGAAGAAGGCTTTCTTATCTCTTCTTGCTATTCTTTGGAACTCTGCATTCAAATGGTTATATCTTTCCTTTTCTCCTTTGCTTTTCACCTCTCTTCTTTTCACAGCTATTTGTAAGGCCTCCCCAGACAGGCATTTCGCTTTTTTGCATTTCTTTTCCATGGGGATGGTCTTGATTCCTGTCTCCCGTACAATGTCACGAACCTCCGTCCATGGTTCATCGGGCACTCTATCTATCAGATCTAGGCACTTAAATCTATTTCTCACTTCCACTGTATAATCGTAAGGGATCCTTAAGTCATACCTGAATGGTCTAGCGGTTTTCCCTACTTTGAGTCTGAATTTGGTAATAAGGAGTTCATGATCTGAGCCACAGTCAGCTCCTGGTCTTGTTTTTGTGGACTGTATAGAGCTTCTCCATCTTTGGCTGCAAAGAATATAATCAATCTGATTTCAGTGTTAACCGTCTGGTGATGTCCATGTGTAAAGTCTTCTCTTGTGTTGTTGGAAGAGGGTGTTTGCTATGACCAGTGCATTTTCTTGGCAAAATTCTATTAGTCTTTTGCTCTGCTTCATTCCACACTCCAAGGCCAAATTTGCCTGTTACTCCAGGTGTTTCTTGACTTCCTACTTTTGCATTCCAGTCCCCTATAAGGAAAAGGACATCTTTTTTTGGGTCTTAATTCTAAAAGGTCGTGTAAGTCTTCATAAAACCGTTCAACTTCAGTTTCTTCAGCGTTACTGGTTGGGGCATAGATTTGGATAACTGTGATACTGAATGGTTTGCCTTTGAGATGAACAGAGATCATTCTGTCGTTTTTGAGATTGCATCCAAATACTGCATTTCGGACTCTTTTGTTGACCATGATGGCTACTCCATTTCTTCTGAGGGATTCCTGCCCACAGTAGTAGATATAATGGTCATCTGAGTTAAACTCACCCATTCCAGTCCATTTTAGTTCGCTGATTCCTAGAATGTCGACGTTCACCCTTGCCATCTCTTGTTTGACCACTTCCAATTTGCCTTGATTCATGGACCTGACATTCCAGGTTCCTATGCAATATTGCTCTTTGCAGCAGCGGATTTTGCTTCTATCACCAATCACATCCATGAGAGGGGGGTCCATTTCCTTGCTTCATCAGGAAAGGAAATTCGGCGTACCCATCACACCTCAAGAGGAGGCGGTCTCAATTTTACACTCGAGAGGAACTCCAGGGGTCGTGCCACCATGTCAAAAGAAACCAATGTCTTAATAAACTCCAGATACACCTGACTCACCTGAAGTGACTTGACGATCACCACGTAGATTGACTCAAAACATGATGGCTGGTGTGACACCCCTGTGGCACCTTGAGAGAAAGACACGGATTCATTATGTGAACCCGACAGGAAGCCTGGCAATGTTTTTCCAGCTCGAGAGGAAACCTGAGTTGCATGTCTCCACAAAAGAGGAGGCCTGACTCCCCTGTGGAATTTCCAGAGGATCCCCGAGATCCATGTTGGCACTGGAGAGGAAGCCTGTGGTTCCGGCCTCAACTCCAGATAAGGACCTCAGCCCCGGCAGTGACTGCAGAGGAATCCCAAGAGGCACATCGCAACTCGCATGCACACTGGACTTTCCTGTGGCCCCACGAGCGGGCCCGTGAGGTCCCCGTCGTAACTCGAGATGAACCCCACTTTGCTGTCGAAAATCGAGAAAAACCAGGAGATTGTCCACTCAAAGTGAGATGAGGCCCTTTTCCACTGCAGCATTTCGAGAGAAATCTCACTTTTCCTCTTGATCTTCAAAAGGTTCCTTGACACCATTGAGGCAACTCAAGAAGTTCCCCGACATAGCCATCTTCACTCGAGAAGAATACCGAGGGTCCCACCACAACTCAAGAAGAGCTTCGTGAAAGGAATCCTGGCATTCCCATCACACCTCCAGAGGAAGTGGTCTCAACTTGACACTAGAGAGGAACTCCAGGTGTTGTGCCAGCATTTCAAAAGACCGCGATATCACAGGACACTCCAGATACAACTGACTGAACTGCACTGACTCGAAGGTCACACCAAGGATTGACTCAAAACACGATGGCAGGTGTAATAGCCCTGTGGCACCTCGAGAGAATGACACTGATCCCTACATCAACCAGAGAGGAAGCCTGACACTGCTTTTCCAGATCGAGAGGAGAGCGGATATGCATGTCTCTACATGAGACGAGGCCTGACTCCTCTGTGGAAACTCCAGAGGAACACCGAGATCCATGTCGGCCCAGGAGAGAAACCCAGAGTTTCCGGCCTCATCTCCAGATGAGGATTTCGGCCCTGGCAGTGACTGCAGAGAAATCCTGAAGGGCCCTCGCAACTCGCATGGAGATTAGAATTTCCTAAGGCCCCATGAGCGGGTCCCTGAGGTGTCCATTGTAACTCGAGGGGAACCTCAACTTTGCTGCTGCAACTAGAGAAAAACCAGGAGATTTTCCCCTCTAGGAGAAATGAGGCCCTTTTCTGCTGCGGCGTCTTGAGAGAAATCCCACCTTCACTCTTGAGCCTCAAAAGGGTCCTTGACACCGTTGAGGCAACTCAAGAAGTTCCCCAACATTCCCGTCTCCACTCGAGAAGAACATCAAGGGTCCCGCCACAACTCAAGAAGAACCCCTGTTTTCCCTCCTCATATCCAGAAGAGTGTCCACTTCCCTGCTTCATGGGGAAAGGAATCCCGGCGTTCCTGTTGCACCTCAAGAGGAGGCGGTCTCAATTTTACACTCGAGAGGAACTCCAGGGGTCATGCCACCATTTCATAAGACCCCGATGTCCCAATGCACTTCAGATACATCTGACTCCCCTGCACTGACTCGATGGTCACCCCGTGGACCGACTCCAAATACGATGGCAGTTGTGACAGCCCTGTGGCACCTCGATATAAAGCCACCGATCCCTATGTCAACCAGACAGGGAGCCTGACACTGCTTTTCCAGCTCAATAGGAGAGCTGTCTTGCATGTCTCCACACAAGACGAGGACTGACTCCCCTTTGGAAACTCCAGAGGAACGCAGAGATCCATGTCAGCACTGGAGAGGAACCCTGAGGTTCCGGCCTCAACTTCAGATGAGGACCTCGGCCCCGGCAGCGACTGCAGAGGAATCCCGAGAGGACACTCACAACTCGCATGGAGACTGGACATTCTTGAGGCCACGCATGTGGGTCACTGAGTTTCCCATCGTACATCGAGAGGAACCCCAAGTTTGCTGCCGCAACTCGAGAAAAACCAGGAGATTCTCCCCTCAATGCAAGATGAGGCCCTTTTCCACCAAGGGGTCTCGAGAGAAATCCCATCTTCCCTCTTGAGCCTCGAAAGGGCCCTTGACACCCTTGAGGCAATTTAAGAAGTACCGCAACATATCCGTCTCCTCTTGAGAGCAACACCGAGGTTCTCGCCACAACTCAATAAGAGCCCCGGTTTTCCCTCCTCATCTCGAGAGGAGGGTCCATTTCCCTGCTTCGTTGGGAAAGGAAACTCAGCATTCCCATCTCACCTCAATAGGAGGCGGTCTCATCTTGACACTCGAGAGAAACTCCAGGGGTTGTGCCACCATTTCAAAAGACCCCAATGTTCCAATGCCCCCGAAATACACCTGACTCCCCTGCAATGACTCGACTGTCACCCCGAGGATCGACTCAAAACACGATGACAGGTGTGACACCCCTGTAGCATTTGGAGAGAAACCACCGATCCTTATGTCCACCCGACAGGAAGCCTAATAGTGCTTTTCCAGCTTGAGGGGAGAGCAGACTTGCATGTCTCCACACGATACAAGGCCAGGCTCAACTGTGAAAACTCCAGAGGAACCCTGAGATGCATGTCGGCACTGGAGAGGAACCCTGAGGTTCTGGCCTCAACTCAGATGAGGACCTCGGCCCCGGCAGCAACTGCTGAGGAATCCCGAGAAGCCCCTCGCAACTTGCCTGGAGACTGGACATTCCTAAGGCCACACGAGTGGCTCCCTGAGGTCCCCGTCATAACTCCAGAGGAACCCCAAGTTTGCTGGCGCAACTTGACAAAAACCAGGAGATTCTCCCCTCAAAGCGAGATGAGGCCCTTTTCGGCTGTGGCGTCTCAAGAGAAATCCCACCTACATGTTTGAGCATCGAATGAGTCCTTGACACACTTGAGGCAACTAAAGAAGTTCCATGACATACCCGTCTCCACTCGAGAGGAACACCGAGGGTCCCGCCACAACTCAAGAACAACCCCGGTTCTCCCTCCTC
This sequence comes from Ovibos moschatus, assembly GCA_021462335.1. Taxonomy (NCBI): domain Eukaryota; kingdom Metazoa; phylum Chordata; class Mammalia; order Artiodactyla; family Bovidae; genus Ovibos; species Ovibos moschatus. The sequence goes on from JAJUWZ010004406.1 coordinate 41,209, forward strand.
ACCCAGAGAGAAGAGTCCATTTCCCTGCTTCTTCTGGGAGGGAATCCCGGCGTTCCTGTCGAACGTCAAGAGGAGGCGGTCTCCACTTGACGTTCGAGAGGAACTCCAGGGGTCGTGCCACCATTTCAAAAGACACCTGATGTCCCAGTGGACTCCAGACACACCTGATTTCCCTGAACTGACTTGACATTCACCCCGAGGACCGACTCAAAACACAGTGGCAGGTGTGACAGCCCTGTGTTTCCTCTAGAGAAAGCCACCGATCCCTATGGTCAACACGACAGGAAGACTGACACTGCTTTTCTGGTTCGAGAGGAGAGCGGACTTGCATGGCTCCACAAGAGACGAGGCCTACTTCCCCTGTGGATGCCCCAGAGGAACCCCGAGATCCATGTCAGCCCTGGAGAGGAACTCTGAGGTTCCGGCCTTAACTCCAGATGAGGACCTCGGCCCCAGCAGCGACTGCAGAGGAATCCCAAGGGGCCCATAGCGACTCGCATGGAGACTGGAACTCCCTGAAGTCCCACGAGCAGGTCGCTGAGGTCCCCATCGTAACTCAAGAGAAACCCAACCGAAACACGCGAAAAACCAGGAGATTCTCCCCTCAAAGCCCTTTTCCACTGCGTGTCTCGAGAGAAATCCCACCTTCCCTCCTGAGCCCCGAAAGGGTCTTGCCAAATTTAAGGCAACACAAGAAGTTCCCCGACATCCCCTCCTGCACCCGAGAGGAACACCGAGGGTCCCAACACAACTCAAGAAGAGCCCCAGTTCTCCCTCCTCATCCCAAGAGGAGGGTCCGTTTCCATGCTTCGTTAGGGAGGGAATCCTGGTGTTCCCGTCACACCTCAGAGGAGGAGGTCTCCACTTGACGCTCGAGTGGAACTCCAGGGGTTTTGCCACCATTTCAAAAGACCCCCAATATCCCAGTGCATTCCAGACACAACTGACTGCCTGAACTGACTCGACGGTCACCCCGAGGACCAACTCAAAACACGATGGCAGCTGTGACAGCCCTGTTGCGCCTCGAGAGAAAGCCACCGATCCCTATGGTCAAACTGAGAGGAAGCCTGACACTGCTTTTCCTGCTCGAGAGGAGAGAAGACTTGCATGGCTCCACAAGGGACAAAGCCTGAATCCCCTGTGGATGCCTCAGGGGAACCCTGAGGTCCATGTCAGCCCTGGAGAGGAAACCTGAGGTTACAGCCTCAACTGCCGATGAGGACCTCAGCCCAGCAGCGACAGCAAAGGAATACCGAGGGGCCCCTCATGACTCGCTTGGAGACTGGACCTCCCTGACACCCGAGGAGCGGGTCGCTGAGGTCCCCGTCGTAACTCGAGAGGAACCCCGCCACAACTGGAGAAAAACCAGAAGATTTTCCCCTCAAAGCGAGCTGAGGGCCTTTTTCTCTGTGGCGTCTCAAGAGAAATCCGATCTTCCCTCCTGAGCCCCAGAAGGGTCCTTGAAACCCTTGAGGCAACATAAGAAGTTCCCCGACATCCCCGTCTGCACTCGAGTGGAACACCGAGGGTCCTGCCACAACTCAAGAAGCACCCCAGTTCTCCCTCCTCATTCCAAGAGGAGGGTCCGTTTCCCTGCTTCGTTGGGAAGGGATTCCCGGTGTTTCCGTCTCACCTCAAGAGGAGGCGGTCTCCACTTGATGCTCGAGAGGAACTCCCGGGGTCGTGCCACCATTTCAAAAGACCCCCGGTGTCCCAGTGCACTCCAGAGACACCTTACTCCCCTGCACTGACTCGACGGTCACCCCGTGAACCGACTCAAAACACAGTGGCCTGTGTGACGGCCCTGTAGCCCCTCTAGAGAAAGCCAACTGTCCCTATGGTCAACCGGACAGTAAGACTGACACTGCTTTTCCGGATCGAGAGGAGAGTGAACTTGCATGGCTATTCAAGGGACAAAGTCTGACTCACATGTGGATGCCCCAGGGGAACTCCGAGATCCATGTCGGCCATGGAAAGAAACTCTGAGGTTCCAGCCTCAACTCCAGATGAGTACCTCAGCCCCGACAGTGACTACAGAGGAATCCCGAGGGGCCCCTCGCGACTCACATGGAGACTGGACTTCCCTGAAGCCCCACGAGCGGGTCCCTGAGGTCGCAGTCGTAACTCAAGTGGAATCCCACCGCAACTCGAGTAAAACATGGAGATCCTCCCCTCAATGCGAGCTGAGGCCCTTTTCTGCTCTGACGTCTCGAGAGAAATCCCACCTTCCATCCTGAGCCCGAAAAGGTCCTTGCCACCCATGAGGCAACTTAAAAAGTTTCCCGACATCCCCGTCTGCACTTGAGAGGAACACCGAGGGTCTCGCCACATCTCAAGAAGAGCCCCGGTAATCCCTCCTCATCCTGAGAGGAGGGTTTGTTTCCCTGCTTCATCGGGGAGGGAATCCCGGTGTTCCCGTCACACTCAAGAGGAGGCGGTCTCCACTTGAATCTCGAGAGAAACTCCAGGGGTCATTCCACATTTCAAAAGACCCCTGATGTCACAGTGCACTCCAGACACACCTGAGTCCCCTGCAATGACTGGACGGTCACCCCGAGAACCGACTAAAAACACAATGGCAGGTGTGACAACCCTGTTGTGCCTCGAGAGAAAGTAACTGAAACATGTGTTCAACCCGATAGGAAGCCTGACACTGCTTTTCCGGCTCGAGGGGAGAGCGGACTTGCAGGCTCTACACGAGACAAGGGCCTGACTCCCCTGTGGATGCCCCAGAGGAACATCGAGGTCCATGTCGGCCCTGGACAGGAAGCCTGAGGTTCTGGCCTCAACTGCAGATGAGGACTTCGGACCTGGCAGCAATTGCAAAGGAATCCCGAGGGGCCCCTCGCGACTTTCTTGGAGACTGGACCTCCCTGAGGTCCCACGTGCGGTTTCCCTGAGGTTCCCATCGTAACTCGAGAGGAACCCCATCGCATCTCTGAAATACCAAGAGATCTTCCCCTCAACGTGAGCTGAGTTCCTTTTCCACTGTGGCATCTCCAGAGAAATCCCACCTTCCATCCTGAGCCCAGAAAAGTTTCCTGACAAATTTGAAACAACTCAAGAAGATCCCCGACATCCCCTTCTGCGCTCAAGAGGAACACTGGGGGTCCCGCCACAACTCAAGAAGAGCCTCGGTTCTCCCTCCTCATCCTGAGAGGAGGGTCCGTTACCCTGCTTCGTCGTGGAGGGAATCCCGGAGTTCCCGTTGTACCTCAATTGGAGGTGGTCTCCATTTGACGCTTGAGAGGAACTCCAGGTGTCGTGCCACCATTTCAAAAGACCCCCGATGTCTCAGTGCACTTCAGACACAACAGACTCCTCTGCACTGACTCGACGTTCACCCCGAGGACCGACTCCAAATATGAAGGAAGGTGTGACAGCCCTGTGGCGCCTCGAGAGAAAGCCACCGATCCCTATGGTCAACCAGACAGGAAGCCTGACAGTGCTTTTCCTGCTCGAGAGGAGAGCAGACTCGCATGGCTCCACACGAGACAAGGACTGAATCCCTTGTGGATGCTCCAGAGGAACCTAAAATCCATGTTGACTTGCAGAGGAACCCTGAGGTTCCGACCTAAACTCCAGATGAGGACCTCGGCCCAGGCAAAGACTGCAGAGGAATCCCTAGAGGCCCCTCACGACTCACGTGGAGACTGGACTTCCCTGAGGCCCCACGAGCATGTTCCTGAGGTCCCCATCGTAACTCGGGAGGAACCCAGTCACAACTCGAGACAAACCAGGAGGTCCTCCCCTCAACACGAGCTTAGGCCCTTTTTCGCTTTGGCATCTAGAGAAATACCACTTTCCCTCCTGAGCCCCGAAAGGGTCCTGGGAACCATAGTGGCAACTCAGGAAGTTCCCCAACATGCCCGCCTGCACTCGAGAGGAACACTGAGTGTCTGGCCACAGCTCAAGCAGAGCCCTGGTTCTCCCTCCTCATCCCGAGAGGAGGGTCCGTTTCCCTGCTTCATCAGAGAGGGAATCCCGGCGTTCCTGTCGCACCTCAAGAAGAGGCTGTCTCGACATGATGCTCTAGAGGAACTCCAGTGGTCGTGCCACCATTTCAAAAGACCCCTGATATCCCAGTGCACTCCAGACACACATGACTCTCCTGCACTGGCACGACTGTCACCCCGAGGACTGACTCAAAACACGATGGCAGGTGTGATAACCCTGTCACGCATCGAGAGGAAGCCACCGATCCCTATGGTCAACCTGACAGGAAGCCTGACACTACTTTTCTGGCTCTAGAGGAGAGCGGACTAGCATGGCTCCACACGAGACCCGGCCTGAGTCACATGTGGACGCCCCAGAGGAACACTGAGATTCATGTCGGGCCTGGAGAGGAAACCTGAGTTTCCGGCCTCAACTCCAGATGAGGACCTCGGCCCTGGCAGTGACTGCAGAGGAATCCCGAGGGGCCCCTCACGACTCACGTGGAGACTGGACCTCCCTGAGGCCCCACGAGTGGGTCCCTTAGGACCCGTCTAACTCGAGCGGAACCCCTACACAATTCGAGAAAAACCAAGAGATTCTCCCCTCAAAGTGAGCTAAGGCCCTTTTTGGCTGTGCCGTCTCGAGAGAAATCCCACCTTCCCTCCTGAGCCCCAAAAGGGTCCTTGACACCCCTGAGGCAACATAAGAAATTTCCTGACATCCCCATCTGCACTGGAGAGGAACACTGAGGGTACCGCCACAACTCAAGAAGAGCCCCGGGTGTCCCTCCTCATCCCGAGAGGGGACGGAATTCTGGTGTTCCCATAGCACCTCAAGATGAGGCTGTCTCCACATGACACTCAAGAGGAACTCCAGGATTCATGCCACCATTTCAAAAGACCCCCGATGTCCCAGTGCACTCCAGACACACCTGACTCCCCTGCACTGACTCAACCGACATTCTGAGGACCGACTCAAAACACGATGGCAGGTGTGACAGCCCTGTGGCGCCTCGAGAGAAAGCCAACCTTCCCTATGTTCAACCTGACAGGAAGCCTGACACTGCATTTCTGGCTCGAGAGAAGAGCAGACTTGCATGGCTCCATATGAGACGAGGACTGAATCCCCGGTGGACGCCCCAGAGAAACCCCGAGGTCCATGTCGGCCCTGCAGAGGAACCCTGAGTTTCCGACCTAAACTCCAGATGAAAACCTCGGCACTGGCAGCGACGGCAGAGGAATCCCGAGAGGCCCTTCCCGACTTGCGTGGAGACTGGACCTCCCTGAGGCTTCATGAGCTGGTCCCTTAGGTCCAAGTTGTAACTTGAGAGGAACCATGCCACATCTCGAGAAAAACCAGGAGATTGTCCCATCAATGCAAGCTGAGGTCCTTTTCCACTGCGCCGTCTAGAGAGAAATCTCTCCTTCCCTCCTGAGTCCGGAAAGGGTCATTGAGATCCTTGTGGCAACTCAAGAAGTTCCACAACATCCCCGTCTGCACTCGAGAGGAACACCGTGGGTCCCACCCCAACTCAAGAAGAGCCCCGGTTCTCCCTTCTCATCCCGAGAGGAGGGTCCATTTCCCTTGTTTGATGGGGAGGGAATCCCGGGGTTCCCATCTCACCTCAAGAGGAGGCGGTCTCCACAAGACACTCGAGAGGAACTCCAGGTGTCATGCCACCATTTCAAAAGACCCCCGATGTCCCAGTGGACTCCAGAGACAGCTGACTCCCCTGCACTGACTCGACGGTCACACTGAGGACCGACTCAAAACACGATGGAAGTTGTGACAGCCCTGTGGCCCCTCGAGAGAAAGCCACATATCCCTGTGGTCAACACGACAGGAAGCCTGACATGCTTTTCCGGCTTGAGAAGAGAGCGACTTGCATGGCTCCACACGAGATGAAGCCTGATTCCACTGTGCACGCCACAGAGGGACCCCGAGATCCATGTCGGCCCTGGAGAGGAAACCTAAGGTTCAGGTCTCAACTTCAGATGAGGACCTAGGCACGACAGTGACTGCAGAGAAATCCCGATGGGATCCTTAGGACTTGCATGGAGAATGGACATTCCTGAGCCCCAAGAGCGGGTCCCTGAGGTCCTGGTCATAACTTGAGAGGAACCCCGCCACAACTCGAGAAAAATCAAGAGATTTTCGTCTCAACACGAGGTGAGGCCCTTTTCGGCTGCGGCATCTCGAGAGAAATCCCACGTTCCCTCCTAACCCCGAAAGGGTCTTTCACACCCTTGCGGCAACTCAAGAAGTTCCCCAAGATACCCATCTCCACTAGAGAGGAACACCGAGAGTCCCGACAAAATCAAGAGGAGCCCCGTTTCAGCTTCCTAGCTCGAGATTACTGTTCCTTTCCCTACTTCGTAGGGAGAGGATTCCCAGCATTCCCATTGCATCTCAAGACGAGACACTCTTAACAGGAAAGTTGAGAGAAACTCCAGGGGTCGTGCCACCATTCCAAAAGTACCCCAAATATCTCAGTACACTCCACAGAACCTGATTTCCCTGCACTACCTCGACTGTCATGCCGAGTATCGACTCACACCAAGGTGGTACGTGTGATTGCCCTGTGGGAAAGCCTCGAGGGAAAGCCAAAGATCCCTGTGTCAACTCGATGGGAAGCCTGAGACTGCTGCTACAGCTCGGGAGGAAAGCAGACATGCATGTCTCCACTCGAGACGAAGCCTGACTCCCCTGTGGAGACTCCAGAGGAACACCAAGATCCATGTCAGCACTGGAGAGGAAACCTCAGGTTCCAGCCTTGACTCCAGACGAGGTCTTAGGACCCGGCACCGACTGGAGAGGGATCCCGAGAAGCCCCTCGCAATTGGTATGGAGACTGGCCTTTCCTGAGGCCACATGAGCGGGTCCCTGATGTCCCCATCGTATCTCGAGAGTAACCTGCCACCAATCGAGAAAATCCAGGAGGTTCTCCCCTCCAGGAGAGATGAGGCCCTTTTCCGCTGAGGGGTCTCGAGGGAAATCACACCTTCCCTTCGAAACTCGAACGGGTCTTTCACACCCTTGCCGCAACTCAAGAAGTTCCCTGACATACCGGTCTCCACTCGAGAGGAACACCAAGGGTCCCGCCAAAATGCAGGAGGAGCCCCGGTACCCCTCCTCATCATGAGATGAGGGTTCCTTTCCTTGTTTCGTCGGGAAAGGATTCCCGGCATTCCCGTCGCATCTCAAGAGGAGGCGCTCTCAAAAGGAATGTCAAAAGGAACTCCAGGGGTTTTGCGACCATTTCAAAAGTCCCCCAAATGACTCAGTCCAGTCCAGAGGAACCTGATTTCCCTGCACTGCCTCGACTGTCACCCCGAGTATCAACTCACACCACGTTGGCACCTGTGAGAGCCTTGTGGGAATGCCTCGAGGGAAAGCCACAGATCCTTGGATCAACTCGACAGGAAGCTTGACACTGCTGCTAAAGCTCGGGCGGAAAGCAGACATGCATGTCTCCACTCGAGACGAGGCCTTACTCCCCTGTGGAGACTCCAGAGGAACCCCAAGATCCATGTCAGCACTGGAGAGGAAACCTCAGGTCAGGTCTCGGATCCAGACGAGGACTAAGGACCGGCATCTACTGGAGAGAAATTCAGAGAGGCCACTTGAATCTCGCATGGAGACTGGCCTTTCCTGAGGCCTCACGAGTAGGTCCCTGAGGTTCCCGTTGTAACTCGAGAGGAACCTGCTGCAACTCGAGAATAACCAGGAGGTTCTCCCCTCCAGGAGAGATGAGGCCCTTTTCCGCTGCAGCATCTCGAGGGAAATCACACCTTCCCTCTTGAATCTCGAAACGGTCCTTCACACCCTTGCTGCAATTTAAGAAGCTCCCCAACATACCTGTGTCCCATCTAGAGGAACACCGAGGGTGCCGCCAAAATCAAGAGGAGCCCCGTTTCCCATCCTCTGCTCGATATGAGGGTTCCTTTCCCTGTTTTGCTGGGAAAAGATTCCCGGGGTTCCCTTCACATCTCATAATGAGGCACTCTCAACAGGAAAGTCGAGAGGAACTCCAACGGTCATGTCACCATTCCAAAAGACCCTCAAATGTCTCTGCCCACTCCAAAGGAACCTGATTCCTGCACTGCCTCGACTGTCACCCCGAGTATTGACTCACACCACAGTGGCACATGTGACAGCCCTGTGGGAAAGCCTCGAGTGAAAGCCACAGTTCCCTGTGTCAACTCGATAAGTGACAGCCCTGTGGGAAAGCTTCGAGGGAAAGACCCTGATCCCTGTGTCAACTCGTCAGAAAGTCTTATACTGCTGCTGCAGCTCAGGAGAAAAGAGGACGTGCATGTCTCCACTCGAGATGAGGCCGTACTCCTCTGTGTAGACTCCAGAGGAACCTCAAGATTCATGTCAGCACTGGAGAGGAAGCCTCAGGATCCGGCCTCGACTCCACACGAGGAGTCAGGACCCGGCACAGACTGGAGAGGAATCCCGAGAGGCCCCTCTACTCGCATGGAGATTGTCCTTTCCTAAGGCCATAGGAGCGGGTCCCTGATTTCCCCGTCATAACTCGAGAGGAACCTGCCGCTACTGGAGAAAAACCAGGAGGTTCTCCCTTCCAGGCGAGATGACGTGCTTTTCTGCTGTGGCGTCTCGAGGGAAATCACACCCCGAACCCCGAAAGGGTCCTTCACTCCATTGCAGGACCTCAAGAAATTCCCCGACATACCGCTATGCTCTCGAGAGGAACGGGGAGGATCCCACCACAACACAAGAGGATCCCCTTTTCCCCTCCTCCACTGGAGATGTGGGTTCCTTTCCCTACTTCTTTGGGAAAGGATTCCCGGCGTTTCTGTCGCATCTCAAGAGGAGGTGCTCTCAACTGAACGGTCGAGAGGAACTCCAGGGGTCATGCCACCATTCAGAAAGTCCCCCAAATATCTCAGTCCACTCCAGAAGAACCTGATTTCCCTGCCTTGCCTTGACTTGCACCCCGAGTATCGACTCACTCCACGGTGGCACGTGTGACAGCCCTGTGGGAAAGCCTCGAGGGAAAGCCACAGATCCCTGTGTCAACTCAACGGGAAGCCTGAGACTGCTGCTACAGCTCGGGATGAAAGCAGACATGCATGTCTCCACTCGAGACGAGACCTGACTCCTCTGTGGAGACTCTAGAGTAACCTCAAGATCCATGTCAGCCCTGGAGAGGAAACCTCAGGTTCCAGCCTCGGTTCCAGACGAGGACTTAGTACCCGGCACCGACTGGAGAGGAATCCCGAGAGGCCCCTCGCAACTCGCATGGAGACTGGCCTTTCCTGAGGGCACACGAGCAGGTCCCTGATGTCCCTGTCGTTACTCGAGAGGAACCTGGCACAACTCGAGAAAAAACAGGACGTTCTCCTCTCCAGGCTAGATGAGGGCCTTTTCCGCTTCGGCATCTTGAGGGAAATTACAGCTTCCCTCTTGAACCTCGAAAGGTTCCTTCACACCCTTGCAGCAACTGAAGAATTTCCCCGACATAGCCGTATCCACTTGAGAGGAACACTGATGGTCTCGCCACAACTCATGAGGAGCCCCGTTTCCCCCTCCTTCGCTCGAGATGATAGTTCCTTTCCCTGCTTCGTTGGGAAGGGATTCCTGGCATTCCCGTCTTATCTCAAGAGAAGATGCTCTCAACAGCAAAGTCGAGAGGAATTCCAGGGGTCTTGCCAGCATTTCAACATGAAAGGTTGTTGTTTAATTATGACGCCTGGATTCTTTGACCCTGGATGAGAAGAACTCAAGCCTGGGCCAGAAATGAGGCTTTATCGCTCCGAGCTTTTGTGTAATAAAGTTTAATAAAGTATAAAGGGTATAGAGAAAGTGTCTGAGATAGGGATCAGAAGCGGGCAGAAAGAGTACCCCGCTATTATTCTTTAGCTGGATGTTTTATAGTTATCAGCAGTCTGTTAATGAAAGAGAGGAATGTCTCAAAACTTAGAATGGCACCAGGCCCCTCACCCATAGGTTATATTTTGGGATAATCTTGGCTCCAAATGGTTCATCCTGGGCCATAAAAGGATTAACTTGAATCTTGAAGAAATGCAGAGCATCATACAAATAGTGTTATTTACATAGATTAGAGGAACAATACCGGAGCATGACATACTGGTTTATCAACTAGGTTCTGAGCCAAACGGTGGAACCGACTTGAAGACAGTTTGGAGTAAATGCATGGTATATTAGCATAACTTAAGATAAACATTTCCATAAAAATAAGGCATTGGTTAACATCAGGGGAAACCAGGTGTCATGGCAGCACAGAATTTTAAGAGAAACCTCCTTTTAAATTTGTATAGAGAAGGAAAAAATATCGATAGTTTCCTCCTGCCGCTTAAGAGAGATAAAAATGTCTGACACTTGCAAGCTATTTCCTCCATTTGGAGACCCCTGGCCTTCCTGCCTGTTACCCTCTCATTCTCCCCTTTTCTTTTTGGAGAATTATGTTGTTTATGGAAAAGGGGCGTCATTTTTGTTCCATAACTGCTTTCGAGCTGAGAAGGGGCCTTGTCCCTATATTGGGGAGGCAACATATTCTCCTAATCCTCATATTGAGGATATCTGATCCAGGGGCCCCAAATAGTAGTTGTAGGCGGCTGCAGGGGTAGCAGGAGTTTGAACAACCATTTGTAATTTGAAAGCTTTCATGCAGCTAGAAACAAATCCAGTTATACAGTTACAGATGCAGGGAGCAAACAGTAAAAACAAATCAATCAGAATTATTGTAATTAAGATAGTTGTACACCATGGGGAACTAGTTAACATCTCCCAAAGTGAGGCAAATGAGGCTTCAGGAGTATCCATGGCCTCAATCATCTTGTTCATGCGTTTAGTAAAATGAGTAACATTCGTGTTTATATCAGGTATATATGTACAGCATTGGGTATGAATAATAGCACACGTTCCTCCTTGTGCAGCTGTCAGAATATCTAAAGCCAATCTGTTTTGTAAAACCACCTTTTTAATTTGTGCTTGTTCAGCATTAAGAGCTGAAATAGCCTTTTGAGAATCTTGTAATACCTGTTGAGTAAAATTAGTCAAAGCATCCACTCGTAGCATAACACCTGTAGTTCCCAAAGAGGGAACAAAGACTGCAGCCAAATAATCATACCAGGGAAGTACAGACCTTGTGCACCGAGTTTTAAGGTGGGGTAAATTAGCAGGCTTTTCTGGGAGCTCTGAAAATATAAAGCCGGGAGTAAAGGCTAGACCCAGGGTGCATCTCCCTATCCAACCAGGGGGAAGCCATGCCCATAGGTAAGAGCCACATATCCAATAAGTCCCGTTTGGAGCAAGCCAGCATGACTGAGATATCCAGTCCCAATTAGTGCCTGGCCAGACAAAGGGAGAACCTGAACTGGGGTTGGAAAACACGGGAATGATTACGCTGCATATTTCCTGAGGCAAAAATCCCAATTGTTTCCAATCATTGTAATTAAGTTGTTGGCTAACTTTTGGCAATGGCTGTTTGTTCCCAGCATATAGGGGCAGTAGATATTAAACGTCATTTTTCAGGAGTTAGCCACATAACCTCATCCCATACTTGATAAACGTCAGGTAAAACTCCATTAGATCTAGACCTATCTGCCTTATGTGTAGCAAAACAGTCATTGAACCGAGACAATGTATAGTCAAAATTAAAAGTCACATTATGTCCATAGTTAAAGTACAAAGTGCTGCACACATCCATTTAGGGTTGGTAGATGTCATCAGATGAAGAGGCATCACATGTAATTGTTGCTGAAGGTATTTACACACTTGGCGAAAGTCTTTTTCTTGAAGTGGAGATGTCCACCACGGGAAGCCTTTCACTGATGAAGAGGGGAGTGCTCCACAGACCCAGCAGTTAGACCGATTGTGGAATGCAGCGTAGGAGTGAGCCCAGGAGAGGAAGGCATTGTCTTGAGGATCAAACGGCAGACTCAGGATATTTGGAGTCAGCAGAAGTAAGCTCACATAGGTTATCCGGCCCATCTGAAAAGTATAAAGTCAGAGCATAGAAAGTAAAGACATAAAAAGATATCACTTAGTTTTGGTCAGGGTGCCACCTCTTAACTCAAGTGTGATGTACGCACGAATCAATTCCTGGCACTTTGACAGCTGTGGGAGAAGAAAGAATAACCTGGTAAGGGCCTTCTCAGAGGGGCTTGAGGGATGGGCCCCTAGATCCCAAAGTTTTTATAAGGACCTCAGTTCCTGGCTCAAATAGAGGCTTGCTTGACTCAGAGGCGGAGTCAGGAGTCATCTCCCAGAGTTCTGTTAATGCCTGTTGAAAAGCTGAGAGCTGAGTTACATAACTAGTTAATTCCAAGGCTTCAGGGTCTATAAAAATGTCTGTGCATAAGAAAGGCCTTCCATAAATACATTCAAAGAGGGACAGTCCCTCCCTTCTGGGGGCAGTTTGAGACCTCATTAAAGCTATGGGTAGAACTTTAATCCAATTGTCCTGCGTCTCTTGAGTTAATTTGTGCAGATGTCTTTTGATAATATCATTAGCTTTTTCAACCTTTCCTGAGGATTGGGGTCTCCAGGAACAGTGTAAGTGATATTTTATTCCTAGAGCTTTAGATAACCCCTGAGTTACAGCAGTTTAAAGGCCGAGCCATTGTCACTCTGAAGGCTCCGTGGCAGCCCAAACCTGGGGATAATTTCATGGATTAAAATCTTTATAACCTCCTTAGCCTGTTCACTAAGACAGGGAAAAGCTTCAATCCATCCAGTAAAAGTATCTACCCAAACTTATAAGCAAGAATATCCATTAGCTTTTGGCATATGAGTAAAATCAATTTCCCAGTCCTCTCCAGGATACTTCCCACTTGGTTGTAATCCAGATTTTGCTAGTTTTTCAGTCTTTGGGTTATTTTTCTGACAAGCCTCACACCTTTTGATAATATTCTTTAAAATTTTTATTACATTTTTACTTTCAAACAAACGAGAAGCCATTTGGTAAGTACTCTCTGCACCCAAATGAAAACTCTGATGTAAACCTTAAAGAATTTTCCATTGAGCATTTTCAGGAATTATTAATCGTCCATCCTCAGACTGTAACCATCTTTTATCAGTAATCTGTGTTCTTCTTTTTTAATATCTTTCTAATTTTTTTTCAGTATATTGCGGGTTTTTTTTTTTTTTTTGGTTGTTGTTGTTGTTCCGCAGGACCTGTCCAGATCAAAGGCGTCTGCAGTGAAGGGGTTTTGTAAAGTGCCTCTTTTTTGGCTTGACAGTCAGCCAACTGATTACCTTGGGCTACTTTACTCCCATCCCTGCTGTGTCCTTTGCAAGGCATAACAGCTACTTCTTTAGGACAATATATAGCAGTTAAAAGAGATCTCTCGATCTCTCTGAAATGGTAAATAGGTTCACCTGTTGCTGTTTTAAACTGTCTTTCTTTCCATATTGCAGCATGAGCATGTAAAGTCAAATAAGTATATTTAGAATCCCTGTAGATATTTACTTGATGCCCTTTGCTTAACTCTAGAGCTCGGGTCAGAAGCAAAAGCTCTGCTAAATGAGCACTGGTTCCCTGGGGGAGAGATTTTTCTTCCATAACCTGCTCAGCAGTCACCACGGCATAACCTGCTTTACGCTTTCCATCTCAAACAAAAGAAATGCCATCTGTAAATATTTCCAGGTCAAGATTGTCTAATGGGGTATCCATTAGATCTTCCCGAGCTGCATAAAGTTAGGAATTGAGAACAATTGTGATCAGGTGTTTCATTTTCCTTCTCAGGAAGGAAAGTGGCAGGATTTAAATTTCCACAAACTTTAAGCTTAGTTACTGGTCCTTCTAACAACAATGACTGGTATTTGAGAAGCCTACTGTCTGTCATCCAAATATTAACCTTAGAATTTAAGATTCCAGTCATATCATGAGAAGTCAGTACAGTAAGGTTTGGTCCATTAATTATTTTTAAAGCTTCAGGTGCTAATAAAGCTGCTGCCCCAATTACTCTTAGGCAGTGGAGCCACCCACGTGAAATTACATCTAATTCTCTACTTAGATAAGCAATAGGTTGCTGCTGAGGCCCTCGAGGTTGTGTCGGAACTCCCAAGGCCATAGCTTTCCTTTCAGTGACAAATAAATTAAATTCTGACCCTGTGGGCAAGCTCAGAGCAGGAGCTTGCAGGAGAGCAGTCTGAAGAACCATAAAAGCCTTTTGAGTTTCTGGTGACCAAACCAATTTGTCAGTTTGGGCCTGCTGAGTTTCAGCTATAAGTTTATATAAAGGCCGGGCAAGTTCCCCATAACCCGGAATCCAAATTCAACAGTAACCTGTGTTTCCCAAAAATCCTGTCAATTGTCTTAAAGTCATAGGTAGGGGATGATTTAGTATAGGCTTAATTATCTCAGGGCCTATGGCCCTAGTCCCTTCTGATATGATTAGGCCTGGATATCTAACAGATTGCTGACAAAGCTGAGCCTTTTCTCTTGATGCCTTGTAACCACAGCCTGCCAGAAAGTTTAAGAAATCTTCTGAGGCTCCCGAACAAGCTTCCTCTGTCTCAGCACTGAGCAAAATATCATCTACATATTGTAACACCACCGCTTCAGAGCTGTTCAAGTTTTGTAGATCCCGTGACAAACTTTGTCCAAATAAGTGAGGACTGTCACGAAACCCCTGGGGTAAAACTGTCCAGGTTAACTGAGAAGCTGGCTGCATAGGGTCTTCAAAGGCAAATAGAAATTGACTTTCCTCTGCCAAAGGCACTGAATAGAAGACATCTTTTAAGTCAATTACTGAGAAATATTTGGCTCGTTCAGGAATTTCAGACAATAGAGAATAAGGATTAGGCACCACGGGGTGTAAAGGAACTACAGCCTCATTTATTATACATAAATCTTGAACTAGTCTCCATTTACCATTTGATTTTTTTTTTAATATACAAAATAGGAGTGTTAAAAGGACGGTTACAGAGAATTAATAGTCTCTGTTCCTTTAAGTTTTTGATGATGGGTTTTAACCCTTCCTTAACCTCAGGTTTAGAGGATACTGCTTCTTACGTGGAAATAAGTGTGGGTCTTTGAGCTTGACAACTACAGGAATAGCACTTTGTGCTCGACCCACAGATTTTCCATCATCCCACACTCTAGGGTTTACATTTTGTTCAACTGGAGGAAGAGAAAGGGAAGGCTCCATATTCATAAAAACAGAGGCATGGACCTTGCTCAGTATATCCCTCCCCAAAAGGGGTGAGGAAGATTCTGGCACGATCAGAAACTCGTGTGAAAATAGCACAGAATCCCAGTTGCAAGATAAAGAATAACTGAAATAATACCTCTTGGCTCATCCAGACAGTCCCATTACGGAAGCAGATCATGAAGAAAGTGGGCCAGGGGCTTCAGTAAGCACAGAGTAAGTTGCCCCAGTATCTAAAAGGAAATCGATGGATTGGCCCCCCACAATTATTAATACCTGGGGTTCCTCAGGTGTAATTAGGACGGGAGCTTGTGTGGGGACCCCCGGGCACATTTAGTCCTGATTGTCTTGAGAGTCTGACCCCGGAGACCTATGCCTCTGAGGGCAGTCTCTCTTCCAGTGTGGTCCTTTGCAGACAGGACATAGAGCTGGGGGTGGCTTAGATGCTTGAGAGCAATCCCACTTGAGGTGCCCCTCCTTTCCACAGTAATAGCAAGCCCATCCCTTTTCACCTGGGTCCCCCTGGGCATTTTTCTCTGGCTGTTTAAGAGCGTTTTTCATAGCCATTGCGAAGGCTTCTGCCTTTTCCTTTGTCTTCTTTGCCTTTCTTTCTTTTCGTCATATTCCCTACTGTAATAGACCGTCTGAGCCAGTTGTAACAGAGTATCTAAAGACTGATTTGCTCCATACGCCCATTTTTGTAGCTTATGGCGGATATCTGGAGCCGACTGAGTGATAAATCTATCTTTTAAGATCACTTTTCCCTTGTTCCTCACAGAACCGGTCTAATTATAAAACAGTATTATACTTAAGAGACCCTCCAACCGGCCACCGTTCGCCGTCCTCCAATGGATACCATGGCCATGCAGTATTGCATAGGAAGACCAAGTGTGTCTTCTTTAAGGCCTGGGGATCGAATCTATCCCAGTTTTTCAGGATACAGTTCAAAGGAGTGAGGCTGGAATTGTTAGCACCCATCTGTAAGAGAGAAAAAAGCGAGCAGTGCCATTTTTCTACTGGAGGCGTCCCTCCCTGCTCTAGATGGGGGTGTAGACAGACTTTACATCAAAAGCTTTTCCTTCCTGGTCAAACTTAGTCTGTCCGTTACCAATGCAGGTGCCGTCTTGACCCTCTCAGTTCTACCACTGAGATGGGGTGGGGATGTAACAGGGGTAGACCTGATAGCATCTATACCTGATGTCCAGCTCTTCACCTTTAACCTTGCTTGCCTCTGATGCCAGCCGGGGTGCAATCAGAGTAACCTTCCGGAATGCCTCCCAAGATAAGACCGCTGGGGGAAACATTCATCACCTGAGTGCCTGTGCACTACCCTGAGTATATTCCTGACCATAATAAGACCGATACGAACATAAAGCTGGGATGTTCTTTTCAAGCATCACCACACCAGTATAAGAGCCTCCTCTGGTCCACTAAGAGCCAGTGTTACCAAAGGGAAAAAACCCATTGCAGTCCCAATCTGAGTAACCTTTAACCTCCGAGATGGTCTTGGAGCTAGAGCTCCATATAGCTTCCAAACTTTTGATTCCTAGCGAGGCTAGGCACTTTCTTGACTACCAATCTAAGTTTGGGACCTAAGCCACAGTACATAGTAACAGTATAGATCACAAGTCCCTTGAAAGTCTAAGATCCGATAGATTAGGTTAGTACTACTAATTCCCAAGGAGTTATGAAGTGGTCAAAGAGACCAAAAAGCTTGACCGAGAAAGGAAGGTTCAGTCCACACTTTTTACCCATTTCGGTCAGTTCCCAAAGGAGTCATTGGGTGCCTCTTGGCATTGGCAGGTCGGTAGAAACCCCCAACAGGTTTCTTCCATAAGCTGTATAAGATCACCATGGAACTGCAGAGCAGGGATCCTCACTTGCTTCTCACAGGGCATGTCATTCATTCACACAGGCACACAGTAGAGTTAGTAAAGCACAGCAGAGAATGTGCTCACTAAGAGAACAAAGAACTAGAGCTACAAGCATCCTTACCTTGTCCTGAAGGATCCCGGATGAGCCCCCAAGATGAAATGTGGTTGTTGAATTATGACGCTGGAATTCTTGGCCCCTGGAGAAGAAGAATTCAATCCGGGGCCAGAGATGAGGCTTGATCGCTCAGAGCTTTTGTGTAATAAAGCTTTATTAAAGTATAAAGGAGATAGAGAAAGCTTCTATCATAGGGATCAGAAGCAGGCAGAAAGAGTACCCCCCCTGCTAGTCTTTAGCTGGATGTTATATAGTTAACAGCAGTCTGTTAATGAAAGAAAGGAATGTCTCAAAACTTAGAATGGCACCAGGCCCCTCACCCATAGGATGTGTTTTGGGATAATCTTTGCTGCAAATGGTTCATCATGGGCCATAAAAGGATTAAACTGCGTCTTGAAGAAGGGCAGAACATCATACAAATAGTGTTATTTACATAGATTAGAGGAACAAGATTGGAGCATAACATACTGGTTTATCAACTAGGTTCTGAGCCAAAAGGCAGAACCGACTTGAAGACAGAGTTTCGGGTAAATGCATAGTATATTAGCATAACTTAGGATAAACATTAACATAAGAAAAAGGCATTGGATAACTTCAGGGGAAACCAGGTGTCATGGAAACACAGATTTTAAGAAAAACCTCATTTTAAATATGTATAGAGAAGGAAAATATATCGCTAGTTTGTTTCCTCCTGCCACTTAAGAGAGATAAAAATGTCTGACACTTGCAGGCTATTTCCTCCATTTGGAGACCCTTGGCCGTCCTGCCTGTTACACTCTCAAAAAGACCCGCAAATGTCTCAGTCCACTCCAGAGGACCATGATTTCCCTGCACTGCCTCGACTGTCACACAGAGTATCAACTCACACTAAGGTGGCACGTATGACAGCCCTGTGGGAAAGCCTCGAGGGAAAGCAACAGATCTCTGTGTCAACTCAATGGGAAGCCTGACATTGCTGCTACAGCTCGGGAGGAAAGAGGACCTGCAAGTCTCCACTCGAGACAAGGCCTGACTCCCCTGTGAAGACTCCAGAGGAACCCCAAGATCCATGTCACTACTGGAGAGGAAACCTCAGGTTCCGGAGTTGGCTCCAGACGAGGACATAGGACCTGGTACCGACTGAAGAGGAATTCCGAGAGGCCCCTCACTACTCGCATGGAGACTGGCCTTTCCTGAGGCCACAGGACCGGGGCCCTGATGTTCCCGACATAACTTGAAAGGAACCTGCCACAACTCGAGAAAAACCGGGAGGTTCTCTCCAGGCGAGATGAGGCCCTTTTCCTCAGAGGCATCTCGAGGGAAATCACACCTTCCCTCTTGAACCTCGAAAGGGTCTTTCACACCCTTGCTGCAACTCAAGAAGTTCCCCGACATACCCGTCTCCACTCGAGAGGAACACCGAGGGTCCTGGCAAACTTAAGACGAGCCCTGTTTACGCCTCCTCTGCTCGAGGTGAGTGTTCCTTTCCCGGCTTTGTCAGGAAAGGATTCGCAGCTTTCCCGTGGCATCTCAAGCAGAGGCGCTCTCAACAGGAAAGTCGAGCGGAACTCCAGGGGTCGTGCCACCATTCCAAAAGACCACAAAATGTATCAGTCCACTCCAAAGGAACCTGATTTCCCTGCACTGCCTCGACTGTCACCCCGAGTATCAACTCACACCACGGTGGCACGTGTGACAGCTCTGTGGGAAAGCCTCTAGGGAAAGCCACAGATCCCTGTGACAATGTGACAGGAAGCATGACGCTGCTGCTACAGCTCGGGAGGAAAGTGGACATGCATTTCTTCACTCAAGACGAGGCCTGACTCCCTTGTGGAGATGCCAGAATAATGCCAAGATCCATTTCAGCACTGGACAGGAAAGCTCAGTTTCCTGCCTCGACTCCAAATGAGGTCTTAGGACCTGGCACTGACTAGAGAGGAAGAGAGAGAGGCCCCTCCCAACTCCCATTGAGCCTGGCCTTTCCTGAGGCCACACGAGTGGGTCACTGAGGTCCCTGTCATAACTCGAGAGGCACCTGCCTCAACTCGAGAAAATCCAGGAGGTTCTTCCTCCAAGTGAGATGAGGCCCTTTTCCATTGCGGCGTCTCGAGGGAAATCACACCTTCCCTCTTGAACTTCCAAAGGGTCCTTCACACCCTTGCTGTAATTGAAGAAGTTCCCTGAATCACCCATCTCCACTCAAGAGGAACACCAGGGGTCCCACCAAAATCAAGAGGAGGCCCATTTCTGCCTCCTAGCTCGAGATGAGGGTTCCTTTCCCTGCTCCGTCGGAAAAGGATTCCCGGCCTTCTAGTCGCATCTCAAGAGGAGGTGCTGTCAACAGGAAAGTCGAGAGAAACTCCAGGGGTCGTGCCTCAATTCCATAAGTCCTCAAAGTCACAGTCACTCCAGAGAAACCTGATTTCCCGGCACTGCCTTGACTGTCACGCTGAGTATTGACTCACTCGACGGAGGCACGTGTTAGAGCCCTGTGGGGAAAACACAGATTCCTTTGTCAACTTGATGGGAAGACTGACACGGCTGCTAAAGCTCAGAAGGAAAGTGGATGTGCATGTCTCCATTCGAGACGAGGCCTGAATCCCCTGTGGAAACTCCAGAGGAATCCCACGATCCATGTCAGCACTGGAGAGGAATCCTCAGATTCCGGCCTCGACTCCACATGAGGTCTTAGGACCCGGCACTGACTGGAGAGGATTCCTGAGAGGCCCTCCAAACTAGCATGGAGACTGGCCTTTCCTGAGGCCACCCTAGCAGGTTCCTGAGGTCCCTGTTGTAACTCGAGAGGAACCTGGAGAGGCTCAAGAAAATCCAGGAGGTTCTCCCCCCCAGAGAGATGAGGCCTTTTTCCACTGTGGCGTCTCGAGGGAAATCACACCTTCCATCTTGAACTTCGAAAGGGTCCTTCACACCCTTCCTGCAATTCAAGCAGTTCCCCGACATACCTGTCTCCACACGGGAGGAACACCGATGGTCCCTTCAAAATCAAGAGGAGCCCCATTTCCTCCTCCTAGCCTGAGATGAGGGTTCCTTCCCCTGGTTCATCGGGAAAGCATTCCCGGCTTTCATGTCGCATCTAAAGAGGAGGCGCTCTCAACAGGAAAGAGGAGAGGAACATCAGGGTTTGTGCCACCATTCCCAAAGTCCCCCAAATGACTCAGTCCACTTCAGAGGAACCTGATTTCCCTGCACTGACTCGACTGTCATGCCGAGTATCGACTCACACCACGGTGGCACGTGTGACAGCCTTGTGGGAAAGCCTCATGGGAAAGCCACAGATCCCTGTGTAAACATGATGGGAAGCCTGATACTGCTGTTATGGCATAGAAGGAAGGCGGACGTGCATGTCTCCACTCAAGACGAGGCTTGACTCCCCTGTGGAGACTCCAGAGGAACCCCCAGATACATGTCAGCACTGGAGAGGAAACCTCAGTATCCGGCCTCGTCTCCAGACGAGATCTTAGGACCCGGAAACGATTGGAGAGGAATCCCGAGTGGACCCTCGCAACTCGCATGAAGACTGGCTTTTCCTGAGGCCACACGTTTGGGTCCCTGAGGTCCCTGTCATAATTCGAGAGGAATCCGATGCAACTCGAGAAAATCCAGGAGGTTCTTCCCTCAGGCAAGATGAGGCCACTTTCCACTGAGGTGTCTCGAGGCAAATCACACCTTCCCTCTTGAATTTCGAAAGGGTCCTTAACACCCTTGCTGCAACTCAAGAAGTTTCCCGACATCGAGAGGTGCACCGAGAGTCCCCCCAAAATCAAAAGGAGCCCCGTTTCCTCCTCCTAATCGAGATGAGGGTTCCTTTACCTTCTTCGTCAGGAAAAGTTTCCCGGCATTCCCGTCATATCTCAAGAGGAGGCGCTCTCAACAGAAAAGTCGAGAGAAACTCCAGGGGTTGTGTCACCATTCCAAAAGATTACCAAATGTCTCAGTCCACTCCAGAGGAACCTGATTTCCCTGCACTGCCTCGACTTTCACGCCGAGTATCGACTCACACCACGGTGGCATGTGTGACGGCCCTGTGGGAAAACCTCGAGGTAAAGCAACAGATCCGTGTCTCCATCCAATGGGCAGCCTGACACTGCTGCTATAGCTCGGGAGGAAAGCGGACGTTCATGTCTCCACTCTAGACCAGGCCTGACTCCTCTGTGGAGACTCCAGAGGAACCCACAGATCCATGTCAGCACTGGAGAGAAAACCTCTGGTTCCGGCCTCGACTCCAGACCAGGTCTTAGGACCCGGCACCGACTGGAGAGGAATCCCGAGAGGCCCCTCGCAACTCGCCTGGAGACAAGCCTTTCCTGAGGCCACACTAGCGGGTCCCTGAGGTCCCCATCGTATATCGAGAGGAACCTGCCTCAACTCGAGAAAATCCAGGAGGTTTTCCCTCCCAGCGATATGAGGCCCTTTTATACTGACGCGTTTCAATGGAAATCAAACCTTCACTCTTGAACTTCGAAAGGGTCCTTCACACCCTTCATACAAGAAGCCTCATTTCCATCTCCTAGCTCAAGATGAGGGATCAGTTGGGAAAGGATTCCCGGGATTCCCATCATATCGCAAGAGGAGATGCTCTAAACAGGAAAGTCGAGTGGAATTCCAGGGGTCGTGCCACCATTCCAAAGACACCCAAATGACTCAGTGCACTCCAGAGGAACCTGATTTCCCTGCACTGCCTCGAGTGTCATGCCGAGTATCGACTCACACCACAGTGGCACGTGTGACTCCCTGTGGGAAAGCCTCGAGGGAAAGCCACAGATCCCTGTGTCAACTCAACGGGAAGCCTGACACTGCTGCTACAGCTCGGGACTAAAGTGAACGAGCATGTGTCCACTCGAGACGTGGCCTGACTCCCAGTGTAGACTCCAAAGGTACCCCAAGATCCATGTCCACACTGTAGAGGAAACCTCATGTTCTGCCCTCGACCCCAGAGGAGGTTTTAGGACACGGCACGGACTGGAGAGGTATCCCGAGAGGCCCCTCACAATTCGCATGGAGACTGGCCTTTCCTGAGACCACACGAGCGGGTCCATGAGGTCCCCGTCATAAATCAAGGGGAACCTGCCACACCTCAAAAAAATCAAGTATGTTCTCCCCTCCGGGTGATATGAGGCCCTTTTCTGATGAGGCGTCCTGAGGTAAATCACACCTTCCCTCTTGAACTTCGAAAAGATCCTTCACACCCTTGCTACAACTCAAGAAGTTCCCCGACATACCCATCTCCACTCGAGAGGAACACTGAGTGACCTGCCAAACACCAGAGGAGCCCTGTTTCCCTCTCCTCCACTTGAGATGAGGGATCATTTTCGTGCTTCGTCGGGAAAGGATTTCCAGCGTTCTGTCACATCTTAAGAGGAGAAGCTCTCACCTGGAAAGTCGAGAGGATCTCAAGGGGTCGTGCCACCATTCCAAAAGAATACCAAATGTGTCAGTCCACTCCAGAGAAACCTGATTTCCCTGCGCTGCCTCAACTGTCACCCCGATTATCGACTCACACCACGGTGGCACATGTGACGGTCGTGTGGGAAAGACTCAAGGGAAAGACACAGATACATGTGTCAACTCGATGGGAAACCTAACACTGCTGCTACATCTCGGGAGGAAAGCGGACGTGCATGTCTCCACTCGAGACGGGGCCTGATTCCCCTGTGGAGACTCCAGGGGAACCCCAAGATTTATGTCAGCACTGGAGATGAATCCTCAGGTTCCGGCCTCGACTTAGGAGGTCTTAGTCCCTGGCACTGACTGGAGAGGAATCCGAAGAGGCCCCTTGCAAGTCACATGGAGACTGCCTTTTCCTGAGGCCACACGAGCGGGTCCCTGAAATCCCCGTCGTAACTCGAGGGGAACCTGCTTCAACTCGTGAAAAACCAGGACGTTTCCCCCTCCAGACGAGATGAGGCCCTCCTCAGCTGCAGCGTCTCAAGGATATCACACCTTCACTCTTGCACCTCGAAAGGGTCCTTCACACCCTCGCTGCAACTCAAGAATTTCCCCGACATACACGTCGGCATTTGAGGAGAACACCGAGGGCCCCACCACAAATCAAGAGGAGCCACTTTTCTCCCTCCTATGCTCGAGATGAGGGTTCTTTCCCCGCTTCTTCGGGAAAGGATTCCCGGCTTTCCCGTCGTACCTAAAGAGGAGGTGCTCTCAACAGGAAAGTTGAGAGGAATTCCAGGGGTTGTTTCACCATTCCAAACAACCCCCCTTTTTCTCAGTCCACTCCAGAGGAACCTGATTTACCTGCACTTCCTCGACTGTCACCCTGATTATCAACTCACACCAGGGTGGCACGTGTGACAGGCCTGTGGGAAAGCCTTGAGGGCAAGCCACAGTTCCCTGTGTCAAATCGATGGGATGACTGGCACTGCTGCTATAGCTCGGAAGGAAAGCGGATGTGCATGACTCCACTCGAGACGAGTTCTAACTCCTCTGTGCAGACTCCATAGGAACCCCAAGATCCATGTCAGCACTGGAGAGGAAACATCATATTCCGGCCTTGGCTGCGGTCGAGGACTTAGGACCGGGCAACGACTTTAGAGGAATCCCGAGAGGCCCCTTGCAACTCGCATGGAGACAGGCCTTTCCTCAGGCCGAACGATCGGGTCCCTGAGGTCCCTGTAGTAATTCGAGAGGAACCTGCCGCAACTTGAGAAAAACCAGGAGGTTCTCCACTCCAGGCGAGATGAGACCCTTTTCCGCTGTGGCGTCCTGAGATAAATCACAATTTCCCTCTTGAACCTAATCACGCCTTCCCTCTTGAACCTCGAAAGTGTCCATCAAACCCTTTCAGCAACACAAGAAGTTCCCTTACATACCCGTCTCCACTCGAAAGGAACACCGATGGTCCCGCCAAAACTCAAGTGGAGCCCAGTTTCCAACTCCTCTGCTCAAGATGTGGGTTCCTTTCCCTGTTTCTTCGGGAAAGGATTCCCGGCGTTCCCTTCACATCTCCAGAATAGGTACTCTAAACAGGAAAGTCGAGAGGAACTCCAGGTGTCATGCCACCACTCAAAAAGACCCCCAAATGTCTCATTCCTAACCAGAGAAACCTGATTTCCCTGCACTGCCTCGACTGTCACCCCGAATATTGACTCACACCATGGTGGCACGTGTGACAGCCCTGTGGGAAAGCCTCGAGGGAAAGCCACAGACCCCTGAGTCAACTCGACAGGAAGCCTGACACTCCTGCTACAGTTCGGGAGGAAAGCTGACATGCATGTCTCCACTCGAAACCAAACCTGTCTCCTCTAGAAAACTTCAGAAGAAACCCAAGATCCATGTCAGCACTGGAGAGGATACCTCAGGTTCCGGCCTCGAATCCACACGAGGAATTAGGACCTGGCACCGACTGGAGAGGAATCCTGAGAGGCCTCTCACAACTCGCATGGAGACTGGCCTTTCCTGGGGACACACGTGTGGGTCCCTGATGTCCCTGTCGTAACTCGAGAGGAACCTGCCGCAACTCGATAAAAACCATGAGGTTCTCCCCTACAGGCGAGATAAGGCCCTTTTCCACTGCGTTGTCTCTAGGGAAATCACACCTTCCCTCTTGCACCTCGAAAGGGTCCTTCACACCCTTGCTGCAACTCAAGAAGTTAAGAGACATACCCATCTCCATGCGAGAGTTATACCGAGAGTCCAGCTAGAACACAAGAGGAGCACATATCCCCCTGCTCCCCTCAAAATGAGGGTTCCTTTCCTTGCTTCGTCGGGAAAGGGTTCCCGGTGTTCCCGTCGCATCTCAAGTTGAGGCGCTCTCAACAGGAAAGTGGAGAGGAACAAAAGATACCCAAATGTCTCGGTCGACAACAGAGGAACCTGATTTCTCTGCGTTGCCTCGACTTCACCCCGAATATCGACTCATAACACGGTGGCACATGTGCCAGCCCTATGGAAGCATTGAGGGAAAGCCACATATCCCTGTGTCAACTTGACGGGAAGCCTGACACTGCTGCTACAGCTCGGGAGGGAGGAACACGGACGTGCATGTCTCCACTCGAGACGAGTCCTGACTCCCCTGTGGACACTCCAGAGTAACCCCAAAATCCATGTCAGCACAGGAGAGGATAACTCAGGTTCCCGCCTCAGCTCCAAACGAGGACTTAAGACCCGCACCAACTGGAAAGAAATCACTAGAGGCCCCTAGAAATTCGTATAGAGACTGGCCTTTCCTGAGGCCACACAAGCGGGTCCCTGAGGTTCCAGTCGTAAATCGAGAGGAACCTGCCACAACTCTAGAAAAACCAGGATGTTCTCCCTACAGGTGAGATGAGGCCGGTTTTCAATATGGCATCGCGAAGGAAATCACACCTTCCTTCTTTTACCTCAAAAGGGTCCTTGGCACCCTTGCAGCAACTCAAGAAGTTTCCCGACATACACTTCTTAACTCAAGAGGAACAATGATGGTCCCGTAACAACTCAAGAGGAGCCCCGTTTCCCCTGCCTCCACTCGAGTTGACCGTTCCTTTCCCTGCTTCATCGGGAAAGGATTCCCAGCGCTCCTGTCACATTTAGAGAGGAGGCGCTCCCAACAGGAAACTTAAGAGAAAATCCAGGGGTCGTGCCACCATTCCAAAAGTCACCCAAATATCTCAGTCCACTCCAGAAGAACCTGATTTCCCTGCACTGCCTCGACTGTCACCCCGAGTATCAAATCACACCACGGTTGCACGTGTGAGAGCCCTGTGGGGAAGCCTCGATGGAAAGCCATAGATCCCTGTGTCAACTCGATGGGAAGCCTGACACTGCTGCTACAGCTCGGGAGGAAAGTGGACGTGCATGAGTCCACACGATACAAGGCTTGACTTTTCTTGGAGACTCCAGAGGAACCCCAATATCCATGTCAGCACTGGAGAGGAAACCTCAGGTTCCGGCCTTGTCTCCAGAAGAGGACTTAGGACCCAGCACCGACTGGAGAGGAATCCCAAGTGGCCTCTCGCAACTCGCATGGAGACTGGCCTTTCCTGAGGCTACACGAACGGGTCCCTGAAGTCCCCATCGTAACGCGAGAGGAACCTGCTGCAACTCGAGAAAAACCAGAAGGTTCTCCCCTCCAGGCGAGATGAGGCCCTTTTCCACTGAGGCATCTCGAGGGAAATCATACTTCCCCTCTTCAACCTCGAAAGGGTCCTTCATGCCCTTGCAGCAACTCAAGACGTTCCCCAACATACCCGACTCCACTCAAGAGGAACACCGAGGGTCCTGCCACAGCTCAAGAGGAGCCCCGTTTCCCCCTTCTCCACCTTAGATGAGGATTCGTTTCCCTCCTTCGTTGGGAAAGGATTCCCGGCTTTCTCTTCGCAACTAAAGAGGAGGCACTCTCAACAGGAAAGTCGAGAGGAACTCCAGGGGTCGTGCCACCATTCAAAAAGCCCCCCAATTGTCTCAGTCCACTCCTTATGAACCTGATTTCCCTGCACTGCCTCGACTGTCACCCCAAGTATGGAGTCACACCACGGTGGCACGTGTGACAGCCCTGTGGGAAAGCCTCGAGGGAAAGCCACAGATCCCCGTGTCACCTCAATGGGAAGCCTGACACTGCTGCTACAGCTTGGGAGGAGAGTGGAGGTGTGCTGTTGTCCAGCCCCGGTGGATCCAGGGAATCCGAAGCATGGACTGGTTTGGCGAGGAAAACTTATTTATTTATTAATATAAGATTAGATTAAGAAACAATAGTATAGTAGGAAAATTAAGTGGAGAAAGAAAGCTGAATACCTTTGCTTATGGGGAAGACCAATAAAGTTCAAGGGAAGGATCTTGCATTATCTATTTGGGCCACCGGCACCCAATTGAATATCAAAGGGTGCCCCTCCTTATGCTCCCTTTCGCATGGGTCTTAAAAGGCAGGGCAAGTAAGTAAACTTAGTTGACTGCCCCTCTCCAAGTGGGAATTCAGCCTAAAATTAGAGTAAAGAGACACGGGGGAAACCAGTCCTGAGACTGGCTTCAGCCCCTATTGTCTAGAAAGGCCTTTTATACCTTTTTTTGTACATAGAGGTCAATGGGTAATACAAAATAATGCAGTGTTAGCAGTCCAGACTGTTATGAAAACCAGGCTTTTCTCTCTGCATACCTAATTGTATACACAAGTCTTAGGGGATTTACATCATCTTCTGGCCAGAAAGGGCCAATTAACATTTTACAGCCTTTTTTCTTATAAGGATTTGTTAACTAGAAGACTTATTTGTGTTGATCTTCCCAAAGTCTGGTGCACTCTAAGAAAGCACTAAATAAAGTTACAGTCTTACATAGCAAAGATACAAGAGGAGTGCAGTGATATATAACAAAAGAAAAGTAATTAACTCAAAAGTCTAGTTTGCTAACATCAAAATTTCTTTATATATTTTCCATATCCCATTTACATTGATTAACATCATCCCAGGTGCCTAAAAGATAAAGAATATGGAGGCCTGGCAGCAATCATTGAGTCAACAGTGAAAACACTGTACGAATGTAATTTTGAACCCTTTAGAAAAGGCTCTGTATGTTTACGATGCTTTTAAGCTTTGTGCCTCTCGCGGTTGGGGGACAGTAAGTAATTCACAACATGTAAGAGTCCAGGGAACCTCTTAGGCAAGCTAGAGAGCTATCAGAGGGGGATTAACTGAAACATCCCTT
The DNA here is from genome assembly GCA_021462335.1 of Ovibos moschatus. NCBI lineage: Eukaryota > Metazoa > Chordata > Mammalia > Artiodactyla > Bovidae > Ovibos > Ovibos moschatus. The sequence continues at coordinate 68,907 of JAJUWZ010004406.1, forward strand.
TCAAATGCAGGAGACTAAAGCCCTGATTTGACTTTTTCCAGAGAATATCAGAAGAGTTGAGAACAAAAGCCGGCAGATTTTTGGTTTTGGGGGTACATGCTCTGGAAATTCCAGGGGGAACCCCCTAAAGTCTGTTCATGTCCTTGTGCATGTCAAGCTTCCTTCCGCATGACCTTGTCACCGGTGGGATTCCTCACGCTGGCTTCCGGCAGAGGTGCATATTTCCACTCAAGACGAGGCCTGATTCCCCTGTGGAGACTCCATAGGAACCCCAAGATCCATGTCAGTACTGGAGAGGAAACCTCAGTTTCTGGCCTCTGCTCCAGATGAGAACTTAGGACCCGGCAACGAATGGAGAGGAATCCCGAGAGGTCCCTCACAACTCGCATGGAGACTGGCCTTTCCTGAGGCCACATGAGAAGGTGCCTGAGGTCCCCCTCATAACTCAAGAGGAACCAGCCACAACTCGAGAAAAACCAGGAGGCTAACCTGGCAGGCGAGATGAGGCCTTTTTCTGCTGTGCCATCTCGAGAGAAGTCACACCTTCCCTCTTGAAGCTCAAAAGGGTCCATCACACTCTTACAGCAACTCAGGAAGTTCCCCGACATACCCGTCTCCACTCAAGAGGAACACCGAGGGTTACGCCACAACTCAAGAGGAGCCACGTATCCCCCTCCTCCGCTCGAAATGAGAGTTCCTTTCCCTGATTTGTTGGGAAAGGATTCCCGGCGTTCCTGTCACAACTCAAGAGGAGGTGCTCTCAACAGGAAAGATGAGAGGAACTCCAAGGGGTCGTGCCACCATTTCAAAAGACACCCAAATGTCTCACTCCACTCCAGATGAACCTGATTTCCCTGCACTGCCTCGACTGTCACCCCGAGTCTCAACTCACACCACGGTGGCATGTGTGACAGCCCCGTGGGAAGCCTCAAGGAAAAGCCACAGATCCCTGTGTCAAATCAATGGGAAGCCTGACACTGCTGCTACAGCTCTGGAGGAAAGCAGACGTGCATGTCTCCACCTGAGACGAGGCCTGATCCCCAGTAGAGACTACAGAGGAATGCAAAGATCCATGTCAGCAGTGGAGAGGAAAGCTCTGGTTACCGCCTCAGCTCCATACAAGGACATAGTACCCATCACTGACTGGACAGGAATCCCGAAAGGCCCCTCGCAGCTCGCATGGAGACTGGCCTTTCCTGAGGCCGCAGGAGCGGGTCCCAGTTCCCATTGTAAATCAAGACGAGTCTGTCGCAACTCGAGAAAAAACCGGAGGTTGTCCCCTCCAGGTGAGATGAAGCCCTTCTTCTCTGCAGCGTCTCGAAGGAGATCACACCTTCCCTCTTGAACCTTGAACGGGTCTTCACACCCTTGTAGCAACTAAAGAAGTCCCCCGAACTACCCGTCTTCACTCGAGAGGAACACTGAGGGACCCGCTACAATTCAAGAGGAGCCCCGATTCCCCCTACTCAGCAAGAGATGAGGTTTCCTCTCCCTGCTTGGTCGGGAAAGGATTCCCGGCGTTCCCGTCGCATCTCAAGAGGAGGTGCTCTCAACAGGAGAGTCGAGAGGAACTCCAGGGGTCATGCCACCATTAGGAAAGACCCCCACATATTTCAGTCCACTCCAGATGAACCCAATTTCCCTGCACTGCCTCGACTATAATGCTGCGTATTGACTTACACCATGGTGGCACGTGTGACAGACCTGTGGGAAAGCCTCGAGGGAAAGACACATCCCTGGGTCAACTCGATGGGAAGACAGACACTGCTGCTACAGCTCAGGAGGAAAGCAGACGTGCAGGTCTCCACTTGAGACGAGGCCTGACTTCCCTGTGGAGACTCCAGAGGAACCCCAAGGTCCATGTCAGTATTGGAGAGGAAACCTCAGGTTCAGCCTGGACTCCAGATGTGGTCTTAGGACCCGGCGCCGACTGGAGAGGAATCCAGAGAGGCCCCTTGCAACTCGCTTGTAGTCTGGCCTTTCCTGAGGCCACACGAGCGGGTCCCTGAGGTCCTCATCATAACTCGAGAGGAATTAGCCGCAACTCGAGAAAAACCAGGAGGTTCTCCCCTCCAGGCGAGATTAAGCCGTTTTCCGCTGCGGCATCTCGAGGGAAATCACACCTTCCCTCTTGAACCTCGAAAGGGTCTTTAACACCCTTGCTTCAACTCAAGAAGTTCACTGACAATGCGTCTCATCTCGAGAGAAAGACCGAGGGTCCCTCCAAACTCAAGAGTAGCCACGTTTCCCCCTCCTCCACTTGAGATGAGAGTTCATTTCTCTGCTTCATCGGAAAGGATTCCAGCAGTTCCCGTTACATCTCAAGAGCAGGTGCTCTCAACATGAAAGATGAGAGGAACTCCAGGGGTCGTGCCACCATTCCAAAGACCCCAAAATATGTCAGCCAACTCCACAGGACCGTGATTTCCCTGCACTGCCTTGACTGTCACACGGAATATCGAATCACACCACGGTGGCACATATTAGAGCACTGAGGTAAAGCCTCGAGGGAAAGCCACAGATCCCTGTGTCAACTGGACGGGAAGACTGACACTGCTGCTACAGCTCGGGAGGAAAGCGGGCGTTCATGTCCCCACTCGAGACGAGGCCTGACTCCCCTGTGGAGACTCCAGAAGTACTCCAAGATCCAAGTCAGCACTGGAGAAGAATCCTCAGGTTCCGGCCTCGACTCCACATGAGGTCTTAGGCCCCGGCACCGACTGGAGAGGAATCCCGAGAAGCCCCTCACAACTCGCAAGGAGACTGGCCTTTCCTGAGGCCACATGAGCGGGTCCCTGAGGTCCCCTTCGCACCTCGAGAATAACCTGCCGCAATTCACAAAAACCAGAAGGTTCTCTCCTCCAGGCAAGATGAGGCCCTTTTCCACTGGAGCATCTCAAGGGAAATCACACCTTCCCTCTTAAACCTCAAAAGGGTCTCTCACACCCTTGCAGCAACTCAGAAGTTACCAGACATACCCCTATCCACTCGAGAGGAACACAGAGGTTCCTGCCACAACTCAAGAGGAGCCCCGTTTCCCCCCTTTCTGCTCGAGGTGAGGGTTCCTTTCCTTGCTTCGTCTGGAAATGATTCCCAGTGTTCCCGTCGCAACTCAAGAGAAGGCCCTCTCAACAGGAAAGTTGTGAGGAACTACAGGGGTCGTGCCACCATTCGAAATGTCACCCAAATGTCTCAGTCCACTTCAGAGGAACTTGATTTTCCTGCACTGCCTCGAATGTCACCCCGAGTATCAACTCACACCACAGTGACATGATGGACAGCGTTTTGGCACCTCGAGGGAAACACACAGATCCCTGTGTCAACTCGACGGGAAGCCTGACACTGCTGCTAGAACTCGGGCGGAAAGCAGACGTGCATGTCTCCACTCGAGACGAGGCCTGACTCCCCTGGGGAGACTCCAGAGGAACCCCAAGTTCCAAGTCAGCACTGGAGAGGAAACCTCAGGTTCTGGCCTCGGCTAAAGACGAGGACTTAGGACCCGGCACCGACTGGAGAGGAATCCCGAGAGTCCCTTTGCAACTCACATGGAGACTGGCCTTTCCTGAGGCCACAAGAGCGGGTCCCGGAGGTCCCTGTCACAACTCGAGAGGAACCTGCCACAACTCGAGAAAAACCAGGAGATTCTCCACTCCAGGCGAGATGAGGCCCTTTTCTGCTGACGCGTATCGAGGGAAATCACACCTTCCCTCTTGAACCTCAAACGTGTCCTCACACCCTTGCAGCCACTCAAGAAGTTCCCGGACATACCCGTCTCCACTTGGGAGCAACACCGAGGGTCACGCCAAACTCAAGAGGAGCCCGGTTTTCCCCTCCTCCCCTCGAGATGAGGGTTCCTTTTGCCAGATTCGTCTGGAAAGGATTCCCTGCGTTTAGGTGGCATCTAATGAGGAGGTGCTCTCAACAGGAAAGTTAAGAGGATTTGCAGGGATCATGCCACCATTCCTAAAGAACCCCAAATGCCTCAGTCCACTCCCAAGGAACCTGATTTCCCTGTACTGCCTCGACTGTCATGACGAGTATCTAGTAAAACCGTGGTGGCACGTGTGCCAGCCCTGTGGGAAAGCCTCGAGGGAAAGCCACAGATCCCTGTGTCAACTCGACGGGAAGCCTAACACTGCTGCTAAAGCTCGGGAGGAAAGCGGACATGCATGACTCCACTCGTTACGAGGCCTAACTCCCCTGTGGAGAATCCAGAGGAACCCCCAGATCACTGTCAGCACTGGAGAGGAAACGTCGTTATTGCTGCCCCAGACAAAAACTTAGGACTTGGCAAAGAATGGAGAGGAATCCCGAGAGGCTCCTTGCAAGTCTCATGGAGACTGGCCTTTCCTGGGGCCACACATGAGGTTCCCTGAGGACCCCATCGTAACTCGAGAGAAACCTGCCAAAACTCGAGAAAAACGAGGATGTTCTCCCCTCTAGGACAGATGAGGCCCATTTCCACTATGGTATCTCGAGAGAAATCACACCTTCCCTCTTGAACCTCGAAAGGGTCCTTCACACCCTTGCAGCAACTCAAGAAGTTCCCCGACATATCCTTTTCAGTCAAGAGGGACACCCAGGGGCCCGCCACAAGTCAGGCGGAGCGCCTATTCCCACTTCTCCGCTCGAGATGATGGTTCCTTTCACTGCGTCGTCGGGAAGGATTCCCTGCATTCCCGTCACATCTCAAGAGGAGGTGCTCTCAATAGAAAGTCCAGAGGAAATCCAGGGGTTGTGCCACCATTCCAAAATACCCCCATATGTCTCAGTGCATTCCAGAAGAAGCTGATTTCCCTTCATGCCTCGACTGTCACAAGGATTATCTACTCACACCAAGGTGGCACGTGTGACAGCCCTCTGGGAAAGCCTTGAGGGAAAGCCACAGATCCCTGTGTCAACTGGATGGGAAGCCTGACACTGCTGGTACAACTTGGGAGGAAAGCGGATATGTATATCTCCACTCGAGCGAAGGACTGACTCCCCTTTGGAGACTTCAGAGAAACCTCAACATCAATATTGGCACTGGAGAGGAAAACTCAGGTTCCAGCCTCAACTCAAGGCGAGGTCTTAGGACCTGGCACTGACTGGAGAGGAATCCCGAGAGGCCTTTCTCAACTCGCATGGAGACTGGCTTTTCCTGAGGCCACACGAGGGGGTCCCTGAGGTCCCCGTCTCAACCTGAGAGGAACCTGTCTCAACTTGAGAAAATTCAGGAAGTTCACTCCAGGCGAGCTGAGGTCCTTTTCCACTGAGTAGTCTCGAGGAAAATCAAACCTTCCCTCATGAACTTCAAAACGGTCCTTCACACTCTTGTTGCAACTCAAGAAGTTTCCCGACACACCCGTATCCACTCGAGAGGAACACCGAGAGTCCCAACACAATCAAGCGGAGTCCCGTTTCTGCCTCGTAGCTCAAGATGAGGGTTCCTTTCCCTGATTCGTTGGGAAAGGATTCCCAGATTTCTCGTCCCATTTCAAGGGGAGGCGCTCTCAAAAGGAAAGTCGAGAGGAACTCAAGGTGTCGTGCCACCATTCCAAAAGTCCCCCAAATATCTCAGTCCATTCCAGAGCAAACTGATTTCCCAGCAATGCCTCGACTGCAATGCTGAGTATCAACTCACACCACGATGGCACGTGTGACAGCCCCATGGGAAAGCCTCGAGGGAAAGCCACAGATCGCTGTGTCAACGTGACGGGAAGACTGACACTGCTGATATTGCTCGGGAGGAAAGCAGACGTGTATGTCCCCACTCGAGACGAGGACTGATTCCCCTGTGGAGACTCCAGAAGTACCCCAAGATCCATGTGAGCACTGGAGAGGTATCCTCAGGTTCTGGCCTCGACTCCACACGAGGACTTAGGCCCCGGCACCGACTGGAGAGGAATCCCGAGAGACCCCTTCCAACTCCCATGGAGACTGGCCTTTCCTGAGGCCACAAGATCGGGTCCCTGAGGTACCCATCATAACTCGAGAGGAAGCTGCCGCAACTCGAGAAAATCCAGGAGGTTCTCCCCTCCAGGTGAGATGAGGCCCTTTTCCACTGAGGCGTCTAGAGGCAAATCACACTTTCCCTCTTGAACTTCTAAAGGGTACTTCACACTCTCGCTGCAAATCAAGAAGTTCCCCAACATACCCGTCTCCACTCGAGGGGAACATTGTGGGCCCACCAAAATCAAGAGGAGCCCCGTTTCTGCCTTGTAACTCGAGATGAGGTCCCTATCCCAGCTTCGTCGGGGAAGAATTTCCGGCGTTCCCGTCGCATCTCAAGAGGAGGTACTCTCAACATGAAAGTCGAGAGGAACTCCAGGAGTTGTGCCACCATTCCAAAAGTCCCCCAAATGTCTCATGCCACTCCAGAGGAACATGATTTCCCTGCACTGCCTCGACTTTCACACCGAGTATGGACTCACACGACAGTGGGACGTGTGACAGCCCTGTGGGAAAGTCTCCAGGGAAAGACACAGATCCCTGTATCAATACTACAGGTAGCCTGAAACTGCTGCTACAGCTTGGGAGGAAAGCAAACGTGCATGTCCCCACTCAAGACGAGGCCTGACAGCCCCGTGGAGACTCCAGAAGTACCGCAAGATCCATGTCAGCACTAGAGAGGAATCCTCCAGTTACGGCCTCGACTTCACACGAGGTATGAGGCCCTGGCACTGATTGGAGAGGAATCCCGAGAGGCTTGCCACAACTCACATGGAGCCTGGCCTTTCTTGAGGCCACAAGAGCGGGTCACTGAGGTCCCCGTCTTAACTCGAGAGGGACCTACCACAACTCGAGAACATCCAGGAGGTTCTCCCCTCCAAACAAGATGAGGCCGTTTTCCGCTGAGGCATCTCAAGGCAAATCACACCTTCCCTCTTGAACTTTGAAAGGGTCCTTCACACCCTTACTGCAATTCAAGAAGTTCCCCGACATACCCGTCTCCACTCGAGAGGAACACTGAGGGTCCCACCAACATCAAGAGGAGCCCCGTTTCCGCCTCACAGCTTGAGATGAGGGTTCCTTTCTCTGCATCTTCGGGAAAGGATTCCCGGTGTTCCCATCGCATCTCAAGAGGAGGCGCTCTCAACAGGAAAGTCGAGAGGAATTCCAGGGGTCGTACCACCATTAAAAAAGTCCCCCAAAGGTCTCAGTTCACTTCAGAGGAACCTGATTTCCCTGCAAGGCCTCGACATTCACGCCGAGGATCGACTGATACCATGGTGGCAAGTGTGACAGCCCTGTGGGAAAGCCTTGTGGGAAAGCCTCGAGGGAACGCCACAGATTCCTGTATCAACACGACTGGAAGCCTGACACTGCTGCTACAGCCAGGGAGGAAAGCGAACGTACATTTCCCCACTCGATACGAGGACTGATTCCCCTGAAGAGACTCCAGATATACCCCAAGATCCATGTCAGCACTGGAGAGGAATCCTCAGGTTCCGGCCTCAACTCCACACGAGGTCTCAGGCCCCGGCACCGACTGGAGAGTAATCCTGAGAGGCCCCTCGCAACTCGCATGGAGACTGGCCTTTACTGAGGCCACAAGAGTGGGTCCCTGAGGTCCCTGTCGTAACTTGAGAGGGACCTGCGCAACTCGAGAAAATCCAGGAGGTTCTCCCCTCCAGGCGAGATGAGGCCTTTTTCCGCTGAGGCGTCTCCAGGCCAATCACACCTTCCCTCTTGAACTTTGAAAGGGTCCTTCACAACCTTGCTGCGACTCCAGAAGTTCCCCGACATACCCGTCTCCACTCAAGAGGAACACTGAGGGTCCCGCCGACATCAAGAGGAGCCTCGTATCAGCCTCGTAGCTCGAGATGATGGTTCCTTTCCCTGCTTCGTCGGGAAAGGATTCCCGATGTTCCTGTCACATCTCAAGAGGAAACGATTTCAACAGGAAACTCGAGAGGAACTGCAGGTATCGTGCCACCATTCCAAAAGTCTGCCAAATATCTCAGTCCAGTTCAGAGGAATATGATTTCTCTGCACTGCCTCTTCTTTCACGCCGATAATTGACTCACACCACGGTGGCACCTGTGACAGCCCTGTGGGAAAGCCTCGTGGGAAAGCCTCGAGGAAAAGCCACAGATCCCTGCATCAACGCAACGGGAACCCGGACACTGCTGCTACAGCTCGGGAGGAAAGCGCACGTGCATGCCCCCACTGGAGACAAGGACTGACTCCCTTGTGGAGACTCCAGAAGTACCCCCAAGATCCATGTCAGCACTGGAGAGTAATCCTCATGTTCCGGCCTTGACACCACACGAAGTCTTAGGCCTCGGCACCGACTGGAGAGGAATCCTGAGAGGCCCCTCCCCACTCCCATGGAAACTGGCCATTCATGAGGCCACAAGAGCGGATCCTTGAGGTCCCCGTCTTAACTCGAGAGGGACCTGCTGCACCTCGAGACAATCCAGGAGGTTCTAGCCTCCAGGCGAGATGAGGCCCTTTTCTGCTGAGGTGTCTCGAGGCAAATCACACCTAACCTCTGTAACTTCAAAAGGGTCCTTCACACCCTTGCTGCAACTCAAGAAGTTCCCCATCATACCCGTCTCCACTCGAGAGGAAGGTCGAGGGTCCCGCCCATATCAAGAGGAGTCCCGTTTAGGCCTCGCAGCTCAGCTTGAGATGAGGGATCTTTTCCCTGCTTCATTGGGAAAGAATTCCAGGCGTTCCTTTCATATCTCAAGAGGAGGCGCTCTCAAAGGAAAGACAAGAGGAACTCCACTGTCGTGCCACCATTCCAATAGACCACCAAATGTCTCTATCCATTCCAGAGGAACCTGTTTTCCCTGCACTGCCTTGACTTTCACGCCAAGGATCGACTCACACCACGGTGGCACGTGGGACAGCCCTGTGGGTGCCGAGCTTTGGAGCTGGATACACATGGGCTGGGGCTGGGGCTGTGGCTGGGGTTGCGGCATGGGGGGAGGGGGCCGAAAGTCGGCAGGCTGAGTGGAGGGTTTGGGGCCGCTTGTGGCCATGCAAGCACCCCCTCGTCTCCCACGGCCAGGGGATTAGTTTGCAGAAAACGGCCCTGAAGTAGCCGCCCTGGGCCTGACGCACCAGAGACAGGGCGGCCAGGCGGGTTGTCGAATGGGCACTGCGGAGGAGCCAGCACGGTGATCTGGGCGGTCACGACTTCTGATGTGCCTGTCTGCCTTTTGGTCCCCTAGATATGCTTTCAAAACCGAAGAGCTCGGCACCCCCAGCAGAGCCTGAGTGGGCCTGGCGGTGCAGCAGACACGACTACTCCTGCTCCAGAGGACCGAAGGGCCCCACCCACTGTCCAGAGCACCTCTCTTCCCCTTGGCCCCTCCCTGCCACAGGAGAGCATGCCACCCTCGACAACCGCAGCTGCTCCGTTTGGGGCCCCCACCTTCTGGGTGCCCGGGACTGCCCCTGGGGTCTGTGTGGGCCAGTCGTTGATGATCTTCATGGTCCCGCCCAGCCCGGTGACTCTCCAGCCAAGTGGGAAGCCACCGCCTCCTGCCCAGGTAGCAGTTCCCTGGGCCTTGCACTCCCCTGCCGTCACGGCCCCCGGGCAGCCTGGGCAAGGGGCCATCCTGCCGCCTGGAGAGCCGGAGGCACACATCCCACGCTGGCCGGGGTCACCCTACGGTGAAGGCACGGCCTCTCTGCTAGAGCCACAGCCCCAGACCCGCAGCCTTCCAAGCTGGACGAGCCTCCTCGACGAGCTCTTGGTGGCTGCGGGCGTCCCGGCCTCACCAGGGCCTTCCCCAGGGGCCGCTGCTGACCACGGGGTGGACCCTGCCCTCCCAGGCGCACCCAGCCTCCTAGACGAGCTCTTGGCGGCCATAGGCGTCCCCGCCTTGCCGGGGCCTTCCCCGGGGGCCTCTGCAGTTGCAGCGCAACAACCAGCTCTCGCTAGCACACCCAGCATCTTAGAGGAAATCTTGGCTGCCACTGGCATCCGTGCCACGCCTGGTCCTTCCCTGGGGCCCTGCGCCGGTGAACGGGCACACCTCGCCCTCCCTGGAGCACCCAGCCTCCAAGACGTGCTCCTGGCTGCCCCGGGCATCCCAGGCTCACCGGGTCCTTTGCTGGGGTCCTCTCCTGTCATCGCAGGGGCCCACCCAGCCTTCCCCGGGTCACCCAGCTTCCTAGAGGAAATCCTTGCTGCCGCGGCCACCTGGGACACGCCCTGGTCTCCTCCGGGGGCCCCTGCGGGGGACGAGGGATTTGAGGCCACCCTGGAAGCACCCCTCAGTGAGGAGGATTACCAGGCCCTCCTCGACATGCTGCCAGGCTCCCCAGGCCCTGGGGCTTAGAGGGAGAGGAAGGAAGGGGCACCTTCTCCCCCTATCCACGTTCAGGTCTCCTTGCCTGGGATGCTCGGGGAAGTGGGGCTGGGGGGAGGTTTTGCGTGTGGGAAGAGGATAGAATCCCGCCGGGATGTCTACCAACAACTCTGGGGACAAGCCCGAGAGTTGGACCTTTGGGAAGCTGGGCCCCACCCCCAAACAGGGGACACCCTTATCTGAAGCCTCAAGTAATCCGTGCATGGCAGCAACCGAGAGGCTGCCTCAGAGGGAACATTCCGTGGACCTAAGAGGGAAACCCCCATGCCCTGCCCGGGTGCTTTGGGTACAGCTCTTCTGTCTTCTGGTCCCGTCCTTCCAGCAGTCCACCCGGGAGAACTCCTTCCCTCTGCCAGGAGCAGCAGAGGGAGGGGGAGTGGGAGACAGGGGGAGTGAAAAGGTGGAAAGGTTGGGAGATGCAAGATGGGAGGGGGCGAGTGGGTGGCGGGAGTGGGTGGGGGCGAAGGGAGAGAGTGGGGGTGAAGGGAGAGAGGGAGGGCAGGAGGCAGGGAGAGTTGGGGTAGAGTGGGAGGGAAAGGGGGGTCGGGGGAGGGGAGGGGGGCAGAGCCACGCCTGGGACTCAGCGTCAAGCCCCCGGGAGACCCCTGCAGGTATCCCTAAAATGCTGGGTCACGGACACATTGCCCTCGGTTTCAAGGTGCCTGCTGTAGGCGGGTGTCCGGAGGTCAGAGCCTCTGAGCCAGCAGGAGGGACCTACCCACACAACCACTTTCTCGACCATGTCCACGTGTACACACATGCCCGGTACACCAGCAAAGGCCAGTCCCCTCCGTGTCTCTTTCTGACTCCCTCCTCCCAGTATGGGGTGACTGAGCTCACCCTGCCACCAGCATCCTCCCGTCACCTGCAGACATACAGAGGTTCTTTAACTTGCAAACCTGTCCCCGAATGCATCGACCCAGTGGTTTCGAAGTCCATACGGACCCCTGCCTGTTCCCGTGTGAACCCCCGTGGTAGGTTTAGAAACCTGGGTGGCCAACGACTATACTTCCCGAAAGGGTTGGGGGCGTGCTGCCCTGGTTCGTCCGTTTCTCTTCAACTCACTCTGTTTGCCCTGTTCACAGCAAAAGGAGAAGTGCCTCTCATCGTCCATCCCCCGTGTTGCTTCCTTGGCTTAGTGGAACCTCCTTCCCCACAGTAGGGGTACACTGTCCCCTTGGGCAGGTATCTCCAGGGCACTCGCGCTGGGGGGTTGCCTGGGGAGGTGCGGGCCTCAGGCTCCACATGAGAAAAGCCCCAAGTGGCGTGAGCTGCCAGTCCAGACGCTGGCCCCTCAGGTCTCTGGCCAGAGCCTTGGGCTCCAGGCAACTCAAAGCCCTCGGGGGTGGTGCCCTGGGACTGCTGTGGGGAAAGGACCCCAAGAGCGCATGGAGGAGTTGGGGAGGGGGCAGGGGGGAAACGGAGGTGAGGACAGCGAGGGATCTAGGTGGAGGCGCTGGAGAGAGCGCCTGGTGTCCCGGAATGCCTTGGAGGAGCCGGTGGGGGGGGGGGGGCAATCGAGGCCCAGGAACCTGTGGAATGTGAAAAGGCGGGAAACCCCAGAGCGGTTTGGAAGGCAAGGCAGGCTGGGAAAGGGGGCGTGGGCGGCCACTTCAAAGGGATCTAGGGGCGTTCCCGGGCAGTGAGCTCCCTTGGCACTGCTGAGGGCCCCTGATTGATCCACCCGGGGCTGATCCCACCCCCCGCCGCGTGGGAGGGCCACAAACCAAAGCCCCCGAACTGCCCTCCCACCCCGATGGGGACCTTGGCGATCTGGGACACGGGCCGTGCCCAGGAAAAGCCCACTGGCTCCACGGGACTCCGTCCAGGGTCTCTGCTTGGAAAGAGGCCAGGGGCTGCCCCCTCCATCTACGCACCGAAACCCTATTTACGTCAATGGGGGCGGAGCCGCCTCCCGCTCTCCAAAGTCCTGAGCTGCTGGGTCCCTGCCCACTCGGCCAGCAGTCTGCAGCGCGCCCGTGTGCCTCTCCCACCATGGCTTCGTCTGGCTCCTCCAGCACCTCAAGCGGTACATTTGCCCTCGGTCCCTGGGGTCAGATCACGTCTCAGGGGATTTGCGGGTGGCCCGGGCAAGGGTTCTTGGCCAACGTGTCGACCCCCACCCCCTGGCCGAGAACGGCGGGGACCCATCAGCCGGGCCCGCGGTTCCCAGGCGTCAGGTGTGCCCAAAGCAGGGGAGGGGGGGTATCGTTCGTTCGTCTTGCTCCTTTGGCACACACATGGCTTCTCCGTTCTCTTTTCTGGGAAGATGGTGTTGTGTCAGGGCGTGCGCTGCGGGGGTTGGGGGCCGGGGGGCGGGTGGGAGCGGGTGCTGTGCTGGGATGAGGCCCTTTATCCTCACATCTTCCTGTGGGAACTGGAGTCGGGGAGCTCTGTGGCTTTCCTGCCTTCAGTGGCTTCCTCTGCACAGGGGCCTAGTCCGTCCCCCACATTGCTTCATGCAGCCTCTTCCTTCTTTGTCTGCTCCTGCCTCCTGATTTCCTCCACCTTCTCCTCTCTGCCCTCTGTCTCTTTAGGAAAGCACACACTCTTTCCATGTCCCATTGCTGGCACAGGTCAGGGCTTCGTTCTGTCCAGAAGGTGCTTGCTGCCTTCCTTGGTTTAGGGGACCCTCCTTCCTGAGAGGAGGGCGTACACTGTCTCCTTTCCTGGGGCTCTCTAGGGCACGTGGGGTGCGGGCTGGGCTGGGGCCGTGTGGGCATCTGGCCCCACCTGGAAAAGCCCTAAATGGTGTGAGCTGCCATTGGAGATGCTGGCCCATCAGGTCTCTGGCAGTAGACTTGAGCTCCCGGCAACTCAAAGGCCTGGGGGCGGTGGACTGGGACTGCTGTAGGGAAAGGACGCCACGCGGGCCCAGAGGAGTTGAGGAGGGACGTGGGAAACGCAGGCGAGGGAAGCGAGGGATCCAGCCGGAGGCACTAGAGAGAGCCTCCAGTGCCCGGGAATGCCTGGGAGGAGCCGGCGGAGGCAATTGAGGCTGAGGTATGTGTGGAATGTGGAAAGGCGAGAAAGCCCAGAGAGTTTCCGGAGGCAAGGCAGGCTGGGAAAGGGGGTGTGGGCGGCTATTTCAAAGGGGCCTAGGGGAATTCCTGGGCAGTGAGGCCTCTGTGCATGGCTGACGGCCCTGAGCCCAGGGCTGATCCTCTCTGCTGCGTGGCAGGGCCTCAAACCAAAGCCGCGAGTGGCCCACCCAGCCCAACGTGGACCTTGGGGTTCTGTGGCACATGCTGTGCCAATGAAAGCCCACTCGCTCCATGGGATTCTTTTCCGCCCCCTCCCTGCCTGCCGCCCCTGCCCCTCTGCTGGGCTGGTAACTGATCCCAAGAGGAGGAAAGACAGCATTCGAGCCACCCACCCTCGTGCCACTGCATCCCGCCCCACTGATCCTGCCAGGGCAAAAGTTCTGTTCCCTGCTCCACTTCACACTTGCCTGGCCAAGCATGCACGCCTGCACGCATGCACACACAGTCCTGTCTGATGCTTTGCGACCCCGTGGACGAGTTCTGCAGGCCAGATCATAGCTTACTCCCTTGGGCAGCGGATCTTCCCAACGCAGGCATGGAACCGTGCTCTCCTGCATTGCAGGCGGATCCTTTACCAACCGAGCTCTCAGGGAAGCCCTGAGCACCGCCAGGCCAAGTTCAAGGCCATGCCCCCAGGAGACGCCAGGCTGGCTGGACTCGGCCTCATCCTTCTGCCACCCGCCGGCCGCCCCCCCTCCCCCGCCCCACGTCCCAGCAAAGGGCCCGTCCCGGCCTGAATGAGGAGGCATACATCAGAGGAACGAGCCCCAGTGGAGGCACAGTCCTCCGGGGACTGGCTTCTTTCCCCTGGCTTCGCTGTCCTCCAGGATCAGCTGACTGGTTCGCCCCGTGCAGGAAAGCGTCTTCTTCTCGAGAGGGGGGATGTGAGGAGAAAACGCCTTGGGGTGGACACAGCAGCTCGTCGGCCGTCCACACACCTTTTCTTGTCCCTGGACAGTTTGGGTGCTTGACAAAAGTCTTCATGCTGAGGAAGCCTGGTGCCAATGACCAGGGCGCAGCTCCCATCTCTGCCAGGGGCCTTACCCCGTTTCACTTCTTCTTGCTTAGGGCGGGAGGGGAAGTGCAGGAAGCCTGACCCGAGCTGCTTGATCCCCCGGCAGGGCCTTCCACTCCACTGCTGCAGCTGCAGGTCCAGGGCGGCATCGCCAACCGCGCCTGGCAGGACCACCACTCACAGCCAGGCTCTCCTTGGCTCCAGCCACCCTCTTCAACCCAGCCCTCCTGAACTAAGAACGCTGCACCTCCTGGATGCATGGTGGGGTGGGGTGGGGAGGGGTGAGAAGGGGAGATGAGGTTTTCATTGTGGAAAACGATGCCCGTGGCCAGAGGGCACTTTTACCCAGCTTAGTAAGCGGGACTAGGAGGGGGGGTTGGTGGGGCATGGTGCGGTTGAAGTTTGAAGGAAGTGCTTGCTATATATCCCCGGGCAAACTGGAGTAGCCTTTCTCTGGGAGGACTGCTCCCGCCCACACGCGTTGGGGGAAAAGGTCATTGCACGCATCCTAGGCTATTAACCATCCTGGTTTTCCGGAATTCCCCTGCATCCGGCGGCGGACAATTTGTGCCTCCTCCGCTGGTCAGTGGCTGGAAGAGTGCATTGGTTCAGGCGTGGGCGGAGGCGTGGGCCTAGGGTCCACCTCTTTTGCCTCTCAATCCCCGCCCACTGCCCACTGCATATGCCCCACCCCCCCAGACCTAGTTACTTAATACTTCACCCCTGGGTCCCTGGGTCTCAATTTGGCCTAGTCCAATTGTGGAATGCTCTCCTCTGGTGGGGAGGGTTAATAGCGGGGAGAGGAGCTTTGAACAGCGGGTGTGGCCCTTTGGTCCTCTGGAGAAGGAGTAGTCATGGCTGCTGTGCTGCCTGGCCCTTGGGCCCAGCCATTGCCAGGCCTGCTTTGTCTCTGCTGTGGGTTCCGAGCTCTTCGGTTTTGAAACCATATCTAGGGGAGCAAAAGGCAGACAGGCACATTAGAAGTCTTGATTGTCCAGTTCAGCGTGCTGGCGCCTCCATGGTGCCCATTCAAAAGCCCGCCTGGCCGCCCAGCCTCTGGTCTGTTAGGCCCAGTGTGGCTCCTGCAGGGCCGTTTTCTGCAAATGAATCCCTTGACCCTGGGAAATGAGGGGTGCCCATATGGCCACAAGCGGCCTCAAACCCTCCACTCAGCCCACCGACTTTTGGCCCCTCACCGCAAGCCCCAGCTCCAGCCCGAGTCCAAGCCTACGTGTATCCAGCTCCAAACGCTCGGCTGGGCTGAACACTCCTGACTCCTGGGCCACATCCTGTGCCCATTGGCTCACTGGAGAACTTACCTGGATTCGAGTTTCTGGGATTCCCATATGACAAGCCAGTTCTTTCCTGGTGGTAATCCCCTGGAAGAGATCCCTCGTGAAGGTTTGCACAAGGTACCTTGTTTGAGAAGGATAGAATGACTGTCCTCTTTCTCAGGGCCTCTCTTGCCGAGTTTCCTACAAAAGAAAGAACACACCGAGAGGAGAGGACGTTACGGCCCGTGGAATGGTCACAACACAGATATCCTAGATGGTGTTGAGGGAAGGGAGAGTCCCACACAACTGAAACACCACAGGTGGCTCTGCAGCCAGGGCAGGGCTCTAAGGAATATAGCCACAGAGGGATCGGGTCCCTGGATCCATCATGAATGCTTGAGTGTGCAAGCAAACACACACTCTCCACACACATGCATGTCCCTGTGTGTCTCTTTCCTCCTCCAGTCTTGCCCCCAAGTTCCCTGAAGCATGCCCCTCGGCCAAGGTTGCCTGGGAAGCCGGAGCCTAAAGTTCCTGATGGGGGCTGGGGAAGGTGTGTAAAGGGGGACCCAGTGCTGCCCGCCTATGCCGACTGGGGTCATCATGCCCCGACTGGGACACTGATGGGGGAGGCAGCACCAGTTAGCCCTGTTTCCTCCTCTTCCCCACACCTACCACCCCCAAACCCCCCTAACCCTTGGTTTTTCTGGGCTTCCTGTGGCCATCCACCAGCAGAGATAATTCTCTGGTAAGAGGGAGAGGGTTTGGCACCCCCTCTGGCGGACTTGCTTTCGAGAACGCTGGCTAAGTTACCTGGAGAGGAAGACTGAGGTCGAGGAGGGGCCATTGGTGGCGTGGTTGTGGACGTTGGCCCCCCTTCCCCTTCTTGCTTCACATATTCAGACGGCGACTGGCTCTGCTTTAACTGTCTTCTACGTTGGTTTTGAAACCAGACCTAGGGTCAAACAGAGAGAATTCCTTCTCAGGAGAAAGGCCACCAGGTGCTTTCAGCTTACTCGGATCAGCACGGAGGGACTGAAAGAGAGAATGGAGGTAGAGACAGGGGCCTACCTGAACTCTGCTTTTGGCAATGCCAAGGTCTCAGGCCAGCCATTCGCTGGTCGCTATCCCAGAGTAGGGGTTCTGTTGAAAGATCGCTTGCAGGGTGTCCTTCTGGCTCAGCTTCAGAATGAGCGTCCTCCTTCGAGATCCTGTGGCGACAGTGCCTGTGGAAGAAGAACAGGAAGGGAAAATTCTCAGAGCATATGGTGGAGGACTGGATGGAGGAGCCCAAGCGTGCTCCCCTCCCAGGGGACTTGCCACTGTGCCTGAGCAAACCCAGGAGCCTGGGGACGGGTGTGCATTCGGAAGTCACTTGGCTACACTCCTACAGCCAGGCTGAGAGGCAAGGGCGGTGGGGACATCCCCCACCCCCACCCCATGCCGAAATGCAAGAAACACCAGCAGGCAGAAAGGAAGCAAAACCCAGCCCCAAAACAAAGGCAACAAGAAATCCCACCCACCGAAGACCACCACACTATCCAGCCACATGTTTCCACCCATCTGGGGGATATGCTGGGGAGACGTCTCAATGGGGCTGCTCCCAGATTTCCCTCCATGATGATGCCAGTGGGAGGGAGCCTGGCTTCCCGGGGCTGACATGAGCAAGGACCATGTTTGACGTCACTAGTGGAAAAGAAAAGGAAAGGGAAGGAAGTCAAAGTGAAGCCTAAACCCGAAACACCTGACAGAAGGCAGAAGGCACTAGGCCATTGGGGAGAGGAAGCCACTGAAGGCGGCAAAGCCACAGCGCTCCCTGACTCCCATTCCCAAAGGAAGATGTGAGGATAAAGGGACTCATCCCAGCACAGCACCCCCTCCCGACCCCCTACCCCAGCCCCCCGCACCCCGCACCCTGCCCCCTGACACAACACCACCTTCCCAGAAAAGAGAACGGAGAAGCCATGTGTGTGCCAAAGGAGCAAGACGAACGAATGATGCCTCTTTTGGGCACACCTGACCCCTGGAAACCATGGGCCCTGCCGATCGGTCCCCGCCATTCTTGGTGGTGGATGGACACGTTTTCCGAGCACCCTTGGCAGTGTCATCTGCAAATCCCCAGAGATGTGATCCGATCCCAGGGACCAAGCACAAACGTACCGCTTGAGGTGCTGGAGAAGCCGCACGAAGCCATGGTGAGAGAGCCACATGGACGCTGCAGACTGCTGGCTTAGTGGGCTGGGACCCAGCAACTCAGGACTTTGGAGAGCGGGAGGTGGCTCCACCCCTATTTAAGTAAATAGGGTTTGGGTGCACAGACGGAGGGGATGACCCTGGCCTCTTTGCAAGCAGACACCCTGGACAGAGTCCCATGGAGCGAGTGGGCTTCTGTGCCCCAGACTGGCAAGGTCCCCGTCGGGGTGGACAGGCAGTTTGGGGGCTTTGGTTTGCGGTGCTCCCACGCAGTGGGGGGTGGGATCAACCCCTGGTGGATCAATCAGGGGCCCTCAGCAGTGCCAAGAGAGCTAACTGCCCGGGAACGCCCCTAGGTCCCTTTGAATTGGCTGCCCACGCCCCCTTTTCCAGCCTGCCTTGCTTTCCAAACAGCTCTGGGATTTCCCGCCTTTTCACATTCCACAGGTCCCTGGGCCTCAATTGCTCCCCGCTGGCTCCTCTGAGGCATTCCGGGATACTGGAAGCTCCCTACAGTGCCTCCACCTAGATCCTTCCCTGTCCTCACCTCTGTTTCCCACCGCCCCTCCCCAACTCCTCTATGCCCTCTTGGTGTCCTTTCCCTACAGCAATTCCAGAGCACTACCCCCGAGGGCTCTGAGTTAACTGGAGCCCAAGGCTCTGACCAGAGACCTGAAGGGCCAACGTCTGGACCGGCAGCTCATGACATTTGGGTCTTTTCTCGTGTGGAGCCTGAGGCTCGCACCTCCCCAGGCAATCCCCCAGCCCAAGTGTCCTGGAGATACCTGCCAAAGGGGACAGTGTACCCCCTACTGTTGGGAAGTAGGTTCCACTAATCCAACGAAGCAACACAGGGGATGGATGATGAGAGACACTTCTCTTTTCGCTGTGAACAGGGCAAAAAGAGTGAGTTGAAGAGAAACGGATGAGCCACAGCAGCACATCCCCAAGCATCTTGCACAGTGTATTCTTTGGACACCCAGGTTTCAAAACCCACCACGGGGGTTCACACGGGAACAGGCAGGGGTTCGTATGGACTTCAAAACCATTGGGTCAATGAATTCAGGAATGGGTTTGCAGGTAAACAACGTCTGTATGTCTGTGGGTGATGGGAGGATGCTGGTGGCAGGGTGAGCTCAGTCACCCCCTACTGGGAGGAGGGGTCAGAGAGAGACACGGAGGGGACTGGCCTTTGCTGGTATGCTGGGCATGTGTGTACACGTGGACATGGTGGAGTCTGGTCGAGAAAGCGGTTGTGTGCCTAGGTCCCTCTTGCTGGCTCAGAGGCTCTGACCTCCGGACACCCGCCCACAGCAGGCACCTTGAAATCGAGGGCAATGTGTCCGTGACCCAGCATTTTAGGGATACCAGCAGGGTTTCCCGGGGGCTTGACGCTGAGTCCCAGGTGCGGGCTCCGCCCCCCTCCCCTCCCCCGACACCCTCTCCCTCCCACTCTACCCCAACTCTCCCTGCCTCCTACCCTCCATCTCTCTTCCTCTTTCCCTTCACCCCTACTCTCTCCCTTCACCCCCACCCACTCCCGCCACCCACTCGCCCCCTCCCACCTTGCATTTCCCAACCTTTCCACCTTTTCACTCCCCTCTCTCCCGCTCCCCCTCCCTCTGTTGCTTCTCGCATAGGGAAGGAGTTCTCCTGGGTGGAATGCTGGAAGGACGGGACCAGAAGACAGAAGAGCCAGACCCAAAGCACATGTGCGGGGCACGAGGTTTCTCTCTTGTGTCCATGGAATGTTCCCCCAGAGGCAGCCTCTCGGTCACTGCCATGCAGGGATTACTTGAGGCTTCAAGTAGGGTGTTCCTGTTTGGGGGTGGGGCCCAGCTTCCCAAAGATCCAGCTCTCGGGTTTGTCCCCAGAGTTGTTGGTAGACATCCCGGCGGGATTTATCCTCTTCCCACACACAAAACCGCCCCCTCCCCTTCCTCGAGCATCCCAGGCAAGGAGACCTGAACGTGGATAGGGGGAGAAGGTGCCCCTCCCTTCCTCTCCCTCTAAGCCCCAGGGCCTGGGGAGCCTGGCAGCATGTTGAGGAGGGCCCGGTAATCTTCCTGACTGAGGGGTGCTTCTAGGATGGCCTCAACTCCCTCGTCCCCCGCAGGGGCCCACGGAGAAGACCAGGGCGTGTCCCGCGTGGCTGTGGCAGCCAATATTTCCTCTAGGAAGCTGGGTGATCCGGGGAAGGCTGGGTGGGCCCCTGCAATGACAGGAAGACCCCAGAAAAGCACCCAGTGAGCCCGGGATGCCCGGGGAAGCCAGGAACTCGTCTTGGAGTCTCGGTGAGCCTGGGAGGGCGAGGTGTGCCCGTTCATCAGCACAGGGCCCGAGGGAAGGCCCCGGGGTGGTGCAGATACTGGTGGCAGCCAACATTTCCTCTAAGAGGCTGGGTGTGCCAGCGAGAGCTGGTTGTTGCCCTGCGACTGCAGAGGCCCCTGGGTAAGGCCCCAGCTACGCGGGGACACTTGTTGCTGCCAAGAGCTTGTCTAGGAGGCTGGGTGCGCCTTGGAGGGCAGGGTCCACCCGTTGGTCGGCAGCGGCCCTTGGGACAGGCCCTGGCAAAGATGGAACGCCGGTGTCAGCCATGAGCTCGTCTAGGAGGGTTGTCGGGCTTGGAAGGCTGCGGGGCTGGGTCTGTGGCTCTAGCCGAGGGGCCGTGCCTTTACCGTAGGATGACTCCGGCCAGCGCGGGATGTGTGCCTCTGGCTGTCCAGGCTGCAGGATGGACCCTTGCCCAGGCTGCCGGGGGGCCAAGATGGCAGGGGAGCACGCAGCCCAGGGAACTGCTACCTGGGGAAGAGGTGGTGGCTTCCTGCATGGCGGGAGAGCCACCGGGCTGGGCTGAACCATGAAGATCATCAATGGATGGCCCACATAGACCCCAGAGGCAGTCCCAGGCACACAGAATGTGGGGGCCCCAAAAGGAGCAGCTTCGGCTGCCAAGGGTGGCATGCTCTCCTGTGGCAGGGAGGGGCGAAGGGGAGGAGAGATGCTCTGGACAGTGGGTGGGGCCCTTTTGTCCTCTGAAGCAGGAGTAGTCATGGCTGCTGCACTGCCTGGCCCTTGGGCCCGGCCATGCTGGGCTGGCTTGGGCCCTGCTGGGGGTGCCGAGCTCTTCAGTTTTGAAAGCATATCGAGGGGAGCAAAAGGCAGAGAGGCACATCAGAAGTCGTGACCGTCCAGATCACTGTGCTGGCCCCTCGGCGGTGCCCATTCGAAAGCCCACCTGGCTGCCCGGTCTCTTGTCTGTCAGGCCCAGGGCAGCTCCTGCAGGGCCGTTTTCTGCAAATGAATCCCTTGGCCCTGGGAGATGAGGGGGTGCCCGCATGGCCACAAGCGGCCCCAAACCCTTCACTCAGCCCACCGACTTTCGGCCCACTCCCCTCAAACCCCAGCCCCATCCCCAGCCCAAGCCTACTTGTATCCAGCTCCAAACGCTCAGCAGGGCTGAACACTCCTGACTCCTGGGCCCATGCGCTGGCTGGAGAACTTACCTGGATTCGAGGTTCTGGGATTCCCATCTGATGAGCCAGTTCTTCCCTGGCGGCAATCCCCGGGAAGAGATCTCTTGTGAAGGCTTGCACATGGATCCTTGTTTGAGAAAGAGAGATGACTGCCCTCTTTCTCTGGGCCTCTCTGGCCGAGTCTCGTACCAAAGAAAGAACACACCGAGAGGAGAGGACGTTACGGCCGATGGAACGGTCACAGCACAGACACCCTAGACGGTGTGCAGGGGAGGGAGAGTCCCTCACACCTGAATCACCACAGGTGGCTCTGCAGCCAGGGCAGGGCTCTAAGGAATACAGCCACAGATGGATCGGATGCCTGCATCCATCGTGAATGCCTGCACGCACGCACACACCCTGCACACGTGCGTGTCCCTGTGTGTCTCTTTCTTCCTCCGTTCTTGCTGCCAAGTGCCCTGAAGCATGTCCCTCGGCCAAGGTTGCTTGGGCAGCGGGAGCCTAAAGTTCCCGACGGGGGCTGGGGAGGGTGTGCAAAGGGGGACCCAGTGCTGCCCACCCTCGCCAACTAGGGGCTTCGTGCCCCTGGGACACTGATGGGGGTGGCCGCAACCAGATAGCCCTGTTTCCTCCTCTTACCCATGCCATCCCCTCCGCCACCCCCCCCCCCCCTTGGTTTTCCTGGGACTCCCGTGTCCATCCACCAGCAGAGAGAACTCTCTGGCAAGATAGGGAGGGTTCAGGACCACCTCTAGGGGACTTGCTTTTGGAGAACTCTAGCTAAGTTACCTGGAGAAGAAGACTGAGGTCGAGGAAAGGGTGTCAGTGGCATGGGCATGGAGGTTGGCCCCGCTTCCCCTTCTTGGTGCACATATTCAGATGGCAATCGGCTCTGCTTTAACCATCTTCATTGGTTTTGAAACCAGACCTAGGGGCAAACAGAGAGAATTACTTCTCAGGAGAAAGGCCACCAGGTGCTTTCAGCTGACTCAGATCGGCATGGAGAGCCTGAAAGGGAGAACGGGGGCAGAGACTGGGGCCTACCTGAACTCTGCTTTGGGCAATGCCAAGCTCCCGGGCCAGCCGTTCTCTGGTCTCGATCCCAGGGTAGGGTTTCTCTTGAAAGAGTGCTTGCAGGGCATGCTTCTGGCTCAGCTTCAGGACAAGCCTCCTCCTTTGAGATCCTGTGGTTATGGGCCCTGTGAAAGAAGAGCAGGAAGGGCAAAATCTCAGAGCACATGGGGGAGGACTGGATGGAGGAGCCCAAGCGTGCTCCCCTCCCAGGGGACTTGCCCCTGTGCCTGAGCAAAGCTGGGAGCCTGGGGACGGGTGTGCATTTTGAAGTCACTTGGCTACACCCATACAGCCAGGCTGAGAGGCAAGGGCAGTGGGGACATTCCCCACCCCCACCCCATGCCGGAATGCAAGAAACACCAGCAGGCAGAAGGGAAACCAAACCCAGCCCCAAAACAAAGGCAGCAAGAAATCCCACCCATCGAAGACCACCACAGTATCCCACCGCATGTTTCCACCCGACTGGGGGAGATGCCGGGGAGACGTCTCAATGGGGCTGCTCCTAGATTTCCCTCCATCACGTTGCTAGTGGGAGGGAACCTGGCCTTCCGGGGGTGGCATGAGCAAGGGCCATGTTTGCTGTCACTAGTGGAAAAGGAAAGGAAAGGAAGCTGAAGCGAAGCCCAAACCCGTAATGCTTGAGGGAAGGCAGAAGGCACTAGGCCACTGGGGAAAGGAAGCCACTGAAGGCGGCAAAGCCACAAAGCTCCCGGAAACCCATTCCCACAGGAAGATGTGAGGATAAAGGACCTCATCCCATCACAGCACCCCCCCCTCCCGAACCCCTCCAGGCCCCACATCCCTCACCCCGCACCCCGCCCCCTGACACAACACCATCTTCCCAGAAAAGAGAACGGGAAAGCCATATGTGTGCCAAAGCAGTAAGATGAACGAACAATGTCCCCTTTGGGCACACCTGATGCCTGGGAAACATGGGCCCGGCCGATCGGACCCCACCATTCTTGGTGGTGGGTGGACAAGGTTGCTGAGAACCCTTGGCCAGGTGATCCACAAGTCCCCTGAGATGTGATCCGATCCCAGGGACGAAGGGCAAACATACCGCTTGAGGTGCTGGAGGACCTGCAGGAAGCCATGGTGGGAGAGCCACACAGACGCTGAAGACTGCTGTCCTAGTGGGCCGGGACCCAGCAGCTCAGGACTTTGGAGAGTGGGAGGAGGCTCTGCCCCCATTTACGTAAATAGGGTTTCGGTGTGTAGATGAAGAGGATGCCCCTGGCCTCTTTCCAAGCAGAGACCCTGGATGGAGTCCTGTGGAGCCAGTGGGCTTTCCTGGGCGGGCACGGCCCGTGCCCCAGACCGCCAAGGTCCCCGTCGGGGTGGGTGGGCAGTTCAGGGGCTTTGGTTTGTGGCCCTCCCAAGCAGCAGGGAGTGGGATTAACCCCGGCCTCAGGGACCCTCAGCAGTGCCAAGAGAGCTCACTGCCTGGGAACGCCCCTAGGTCCCTTTGAAGTGGCCGCCCACGCCCCCTTTCCCAGCCTGCCTTGCCTTCCAAACCGCTCTGGGGTTTCCCGCCTTTTCACATTCCACAAGTCCCTTGGCCTCAATTGCCCCCCCCCCCCCCGCCGGCTCCTCGGAGGCATTCCGAGACACTGGATGCTCTCTCCAGTGCCTCCACCTAGATCCCTCGCTGTCCTTGCCTCCGTTTCCCATGTCCCTCCCAAACTCCTCCTTGCCCTCTTGGCATCCTTTCCCTACAGCAGTCCCAGACCACCCCCACCCCCTGCAAGAGGGCTTTGAGTTGCCTGGAGCTCAAGGCTCTGGCCAGAGACCTGAAGGGCCAGCGTCTGGAAGGGCAGCTCTCGCCATTTGGGGCTTTTCTCATGTGGACCCTGAGGCCCGCACCTCTCCAGGCAACCCCCCAGCATAAGTGCCCTGGAGATCCCTGCCAAAGGGGACAGTGTACCCCCTACTGTTGCGAAGGAGGTTCCCCTAAGCCAAGGAAGGAAGCATGGACGTTCTGGACAGAGCAAAGCCCTGACCTGTGCCAACAACGGGATGTGAAAGAGTGTGTGCTTTCTCAGAGAGACAGAGCGCAGCGAGCAGGAGGAGGAGGACAAGGAAGAGGACAAGGAAGGAATCAGGAGGCCAGAGCAGACAAAGCAGGAAGAAGGCTGCATGAAACAACATGGGGGATGGACAATGAGAAGCATTTCTCTTTTCGTTGTGAACAAGGCGAAAAGAGTGAGTTGAAGAGAAATGGACAAACCACAACAGCACACAACCCAACCGTCTTGGGCAGTGTATTCTTTGGACACCCAGGTTTCTAAACACCCCACGGGGGTTCACATGGGAACAGACAGGGGTTCCTACGGACTTCGAAACCATTGGGTCCATGAATTCAGGAACGGGTTTGCAAGTAAAGACCGTCTGTATGTCTGCGGGTGATGGGAGGATGCTGGTGGCAGGGCGAGCTCAGTCACCCCATACTGGGAGGGTCAGAGAGAGACACGGAGATGACTGGCCTTTCCTGATATACCGGGCATCGGTGTACACATGGACATGGTTGAGTCTGGTCGAGACAGTGGTTGTGTGGGTAGTAGGTCCCTACTGCTGGCTCAGAGGCTCTGACTTCTGAACACCAGGCCAGAGCAGGCACCCTCAAACCGAGGGCAACATGTCCCTGATGCAGCATTTTAGGGATACCTTCAGGGTTTGCCAGGTGCTTGACGCTGAGTCCCAGGCGTGGGCTCCACCCCCCTCCCCTCCCACACCCCCTCTCCCTCCCACTGTACCCAACTCTCCCTGCCTCCTACCCTCCATCTCTCTCCCTCTCTCCTTTCACCCCTACTCTCTCCCTTCACCCCCACCCACTCTCACCTTGCATCTCGCAACCTTTCCACATTTTCACTCCCCTGTCTCCCGCTCCCCCTCCCTCTGCTGCCTCTGGCATAGGGAAGGAGTTCTCCTGGGTGGACTGCTGGAAGGATGGGACCAGAAGACAGAAGAGCCAGACCCAAAGCACCTGTGTGGGGCACGAGGTTTCTCTCTTGTGTCTATGGAATGTTCCCTCTGAGGCAACCTCTTGGTCACTGCCATGCAGGAATTACTTGAGGCTTCAAGTAGGGTGTTCCTGTTTGGGGATGGGGCCCTCTTCCCAAAGGTCCAGCTCTCGGGTTTGTCCCCAGAGTTGTTGATAGACATCCCGTCGGTATTCTCTTCCCACACACAAAACCGCCCCCCTCCCCTTCCCCGAGCATCCCAGGCAAGGAGACCTGAACGTGGATAGGGGGAGAAGGTGCCCCTCCCTTCCTCTCCCTCTAAGCCCGAGGACCTGGGGAGCCTGACAGCATGTCGAGGAGGGCCTAGTAGTCCTCCTGACTGAGGGGTGCTTCCAGGATGGCCTCAACTCCCTCGTCCCCTGCAGGGGCCCCCAGAGAAGACCAGGGCCTGTTCCAGGTGACTGTGGCAGCCAAGATGTCCTCTAGGAAGCTGGGTGATCCGGGGAAGGCTGCGTGGGCCCCTGCGATGACAGGAGAGGACCCCGGAAAAGGACCCGGCAAGCCCGGGATGGCCGGGGAAGCCAGGAGCTCATCTTGGAGTCTTGGTGAGCCTGGGAGGGTGAGGTGTGCCCGTTCATCAGCACAGGGCCCCAGGGAAGGCCCCGGTGTGGCGTGGATGCCAGTGGCAGCCAAGATTTCCTCTAAGAGGCTGGGTGTGCCAGCGAGAGCTGGTTGTTGCACTGCAACTGCCGAGGCCTCCAGGGAAAGCTCTGGCGAGGCTGGCATGCCCGTGGCAGCCAAGAGCTCGTGTAGGAGGCTGGATGTGCTTGGGAGGGCAGGGTCCACCCCTTGGTTGGCAGCGGCTCCTGGGGAAGGCATCTTTGTGTCCGGGATACCTGAAGTGGCCAAGAGCTCGTCTAGGAGGCTGGGTGCGCTTGGGAGGGCAGGGTCCACCCCTTGGATGGCATTGGCCCCCGGGGAAGGGCCCGGCAAGGCCGGCACGCCCGTGGCCACCAAGAGGTTGTCTAGGAGGCTCGTCGAGCTTGGATGGCTGTGGGGCTGGAGCAGTGGCTTCTGAGAGGGGCCATGCCTTAACTGTACATTGATTCTGGAGAGCGCGGTATGAGGACCCTCACAGTTCACATGGAGACTGATCTTTCTGAGGCAACACGAGCGGGTCCCAAGAGGTCCCCGTTGTAACTCGAGTGGGACCCCTATTTCCTTGCCCCAACTTGAGTAAAACCAGGAGATTCTCCCCTCAATGAGAGATGAGGCCTCTTGCCCCTGTGGTGTCTCCAGAGAATTTCCACCTTCCCTCTTGAGCCTTGAAAGGGTTCTTGACACCCTTGAGGCAACACAAGAAGTTCCCCAACATACCCGTCTCCACTCGAGAGGAACACTGAAGGTCCCGCCACAACTCAAGAAGAGCCCCGGTTTTCCCTCCTCATCTTGAGATGCGGGTCCATTTCCCTGATTCATCAGGAAAGGAATCCTGGCGTTCCTGTTGCAACTCAAGAGGAGGCGGTCTCCACTTGAACCTCGAGAGGCATCCAGGGGTCGTGCCACAATTCCAAAAGACCCTGATGTCCCAATCCACTCCAGATACACCTGACTCCCCTGCACTGACTCGACGGTCATCCCGAGGATTGACTCAGAACACGATGGCAGGTGTGACAGCCCTGTGGCACCTTGAAAGAAAGCCACAGATCCGTATGTCAACTCGTCAAGAAGCCTGACACTACTATTACAACTCGAGAGGAAAGCGGACTTGCATGTCTCCACAGAAGACGAGACCTGAGTCCCTTGTTGAAACTCCATAGGAACACCAATATCCCTGTCAGCACAGGAGAGGAATCCTGAGGTTCTGGTCTCAACTCCAGGTGAGGACCTAGAACCCATACTGACTGGAGAGAAATCCAGTGAGGCCCCTCGCAACTCACATGGAGACTGGACTTTCCTGAAGCAACACGAGCAGGTCCCTGAGGTCCCCATCATAACTCAAGAGGAACCCCAAGTTTCCTGCCACAACTCGAGAAAAACCAGGAGATTCTCCCCTTAACGCGAGATGAGGCTTATTCCACAGTGACATCTTGAGAGAAATCACACCTTCCCTCTTGAGCCTCAAAAGGGTCCTTCACACCCTTGACGCAACCCAAGACGTTCCTGACATACTCGTTTCCAGTCGAGAGGAACACTGAGGGTCCTGCCACAATTCAAGAAGAGTTCCGTTTTTCCCTCTTCATCTCGAGATGAGGGTCCCTTTCCCTGCTTCATTGGGAAAGGAATCCCGGCGTTCCAGTCGCACCTCAAGAGGAGGCGGTCTCAAATTGAAAGACTAAAGGAACTCCAGTGGTCGTTCCATCATTCCAACATACCCGGATGTCCCAATCCTCTGCAGGTACACAGGATTCCCCGCCCTGACTCGACTGTCACCACCAGTATTGACTCAAACACGATGGCACGTGTTACAGCCTTGTGGCATCTCGAGAGAAAGCCACAGATCCCTATGGCAACTCGACAGGAATCCTGAAACTACTGTTACAGCTTGAGATGAAAGCGGACTTGCATGTCTCCACACGAGATGAGGCCTGACTCCCCTATGGAAACTCCATAGGAACCTCGAGATCCACGTCAGCACTGGAGAGGAATCCTGAGGTTTCTGCCTCAGCTCCAGATGAGGACCTAGGACCTAGCACCAACTGGAGAGGAATATCGGGAGGCCCCTCGCAACTCGTATGGAGACTGGACTATCCTGAGGAAATAAGAGCGGGTCCCTGAGGTCACCGTCGTAACTAGAGAAGAACCCCAAGTTTCCTGCTGCAACTCGAAAAAAAAAAAACAGGAGATTCTCATCTCAATGTGACATGAGGCCCTTTTCCACTGCAGCGTCTTGAAAGAAATCTCACCTTCCCTCTTGTGCCTCGGAAGGGTCCGTGGAACCCTTGATGCAACTCAAGAAGTTCCCCAACATACCCGTCTCCACTCAAGTGGAACACCGCAGGTCCTGCCACAACTCAAGTAGAGCCCCATTTTTCCCTCCTCATCTCAAGATGAGGGTCCCTTTCCCTGCTTTGTTGGTAAAGGAATCCCGGCATTCCCTTCGCACCTCAAGTGGAGGTGGTCTCAACTCGAAAGTCCAGAGGAATTCCAGGAGTCATGCCACTATTTCAAAAGACCCTGATGTCCCAGTCCACTCCAGGGACACCTGAAACCCCTGCACTGACTCAACTGTCACCCCGAGTATTGACTCACAACACGATGGCATGTGTGACAGCCTCCCAGGAGCCGGTGTGAGTAATCCTGCCCATTTCAAAGGTCATGAGGAAGGAAGCCTAACATACGCAAAGGAAGATATGGCTTCAGGGGTTTCTCCTGGAATTTCCTGAGCATCTACCCCCAAAAACCAGAGTCGGCCTGTCTTATTGTACTCGGCTTTCCACTCGTCTGACATTAACAGGGGCTGTCCTGTACCACCTTTTTCTGGAAAATGTTAACTTCGAGCTCCACCACATCTCCTGCATATGAAAGGAAGGTTTCAGCTCAAATCCCTCTGATGGCTCTCTAACTTGCCTGAAGGTTCCCCACACTTTTACAATTTGTGATCGTTACAGTTCCCCAACTGCGAGAGGCACGAAGTTTAAAGCATCTTAAAGATACAAAGCCTTTTCTAAAATGCTAAAAATTATATTGGTTTCACTGTTGAGTCAATGACTGCTGCTAGGCCTCCATATTCTTTATCTTTTAGGCACCTGAAGGATATTAATCCATGTAATTGGCATATAGAAAAAGGGATATAGTAGTTTTGTTGTCAGCAACACTAGAATTTTGAGTTAATTTTCTCTTTGTTATAAATCACTGCACTCCTCTTTTTTGTTACAAATTGTTGTGTCCTTGTTATGTAAGAATGTTATTTTGTTTAGTGCTTTCTGAGAGTGGCACCAGACTTTGGGAAGAACAACACTTTTAAGGTTTTCTAGTTGACAGACCCTTATCAGAAAAGGACCGCAAAATGTTAGTTGGCCCTCTGGCTAGGAGATGATGTAAATCACCTAAGACTTGTAGGTATTCAGAGAGAAAGCCTGATCACGATAAGATTCAGGCAGGGCTGCTGATGCTGCATAATTTTGGATTATCCATTGAACTCTATGTACAACCAAAGGTTTAAAAAGATTTTTTGGACAGTAAAGGATGGACCAGTTTCTCAGACCAGCTTCTGGAACTGGTTTCTTGGAAATCTGCCTCCCCCTGTATCGACTTCCTCTCTCTCTCTTTCTCCCTCTCTGTCCCTCTCCTTCTCAGGCAGAATTCCCATCTGGACTGTGAAGTCTCACCATGTCTACTTACTTGTGAGGCTTCTAAGACCCACGCAAAAGGGAGCCCAAGGCGAGGCACCTTCCCCTATTCAAGTGGGCGCAAGTGGCCTAACGAAGATGGTGCAAATCTCTCGTTTCAAGGTTTTATTAGTTTTCCACATTAACCAAGTTACTAAGCCTTTTTTCTCCATTAAATTTTCCTACTACACAATTTTTTCCTAATCTCTCTTATATTTCTAACTAAATAGTCCTTTCCAAGACTCCAACTCTTTCCCCGTTTCCAATTCCCTGGAACCACCCAGGATGGACCCCAGCAACAGCCCTGTGGCACCTCAAGAGAAGGCCAACAAGACAGGAAGCTTGACACTATTGTTACAGCTCAGGAGGAAAGTGTACTTGCATGTCTCCACACGAGATGAGGACAGACTCCCCTGTGGAAACTCCATAGGAACCCCGAGATCCATGTCAGCCCTGGAGAGGAAGCCTGAGGTAGCGGCCTCAGCTCGATGAGGACCTAGGCCCCGGCTCTGACGGGAGAGGAATCCCGAGAGACCCCTCGTAACTCGCATGCAGACTGGACTTTCCTGAGAAACAAGAGCTGGTCCTTGAGGTCCCCATCATAACTGGAGAGGAACCCCAAGTTTCTTGCTGCAACTCGAGAATAACCAGGAGATTCTTCCCTCAATGCGAGATGAGGACTTTTTCCACTGTGACATCTCTAATGAAATCCCACCTTCCCTCTTGAGCCTCGAAAGGGTTCTTGACACACCTGATGCAACTCAAGAAGTTCCACAACATACCTGTCTCCACTCAAGAGGAACACTAAGGGTCCCACCACAAGTCAAGAAGAGTCCCTTTTATCCCTCCTCATCTTGAGATGAGAGTCCCTTTACCTGCTTCGTCGGGAAAGAAATCCCGGCGTTGCCGTCGCACCTCAAGAGGAGGAAGTCTCAACTTGAACGTCGAGAGGAACTCCAGGGGTTGTGCCACCATTCCAAAAGACCCCTATGTCCCAGTCCACTCCAGATACACCTGATACCCCTGAACTGACTCGACTGTCACCCCGAGTATCGACTCACAACACGATGGCAGGTGTAACAGCCCTGTGGCACCTCGAGAGAAAGCCAAAGATCCCTATGTCAACACGACAGAAAGCCTGACACTACTGTTACAGCTCGGGAGGAAAGCGGACTTGCATGTCTCCACACAGGACGAGGCATGACTCCCTGTGGAAACTCCATAGGAACCCCGAGAACCATGTCATCCCTGAAGAGGAAATCTGAGGTTGCGGCCTCAGCTCCAGATGAGGACCTAGGATCTGGCACCGACTGGAGAGCAATCCCGAGAGGCCCCTCACAACTCACATGGAGACTGGACTTTCCTGAGGCCACACGAGCAGGTCCCTGAGGTCCCGGTCGTAACTCGAGAGAAAGCCGAAATTTCCTGCTGCAACTCGAGAAAAACCAGGAGATTCTCCCCTCAACGCAAGATGAGGCCCTTTTCTGCTGCAGTGTCTCGAGAGAAATCCCACCTTCCCTCTTTAGCCTCAATAGGGTCCTTGACACCCTTGATGCAACTCAAGAAGTTCCCCTAAATACTCATCTCCACTGGAGAGGAATACCAAATGTCCCGCCACAATTCAAGAAGAGCCCTGTTTTTCCCTCCTCATCTCGAGCCTTTTGAGGAGTTAAAAAATCATTAGAATAGAACTGGTTAAGGGTTTCCTATTTGAGCCATTACTTGCTGCTAAGTTTTCATATGCTTTATTTGTTGTGTACCCAGGAGTGCATTAATTAATATAGTTGGTATATAGAAAAAACAAGTAGCAACATTAGATCTTTGAGTTAAGTACTTTGTTTGTTGTAACCTGCTGGACATTTGTTCTATAAGGATGTAACTTTATTTAGTAGTTTGAGGGTGATGCAGATTAAAGAAAAACACTTCAAAGGAAAATGAGTTTTTTGGTTGATTAACATTTATCAAGGAAAAATACCATAAAATGTTAACATGCCTCCTGGCCAGAAGATAATGTACTTCACCTGGGACCTTTTGTTTTCGGAAAGGTATGCAGTAAGAAAGCCTGATATCTATAAGGTCAGGACTGCCGACCCTTCATGTCTCTGCATCTTCTGTTATGTAAAACTTAGTGTATATAAGCACCTTTTGAAAAAAATTTATGGGGTTTCTGCACAAGCTTGACCTCCCTCATGTCAATTCTTTCTCTCTTTCTCCTTCTCACTCCCTCTCGTTTTCAGGCTGATCTTTGGAAGACAGAGGCTCTATGTGTTCACTTTTCTGCCCGGGCTTCTAAGACCCATGCAAGAGGGAGCCCAAGGTGGGGTAAACTCCACTATTCAAGTGGGCACCTGTGGCCTATGAGAACAGAGCAAGACTCTTGTCTTGAGACTTTATTAGCTATTTGTGTAAACCAAGGAATATCAGCCTCATTCTTTCCTCTAATTTCTTAACGGCTGTCTTACCTCCCTCTTTAATTCTAGGTCTATAAATCTATATCTATATACCTCTCTGGCCTAGTCGTCCATGCTTTGGATACCCTGGAATCAACCGGGCCTGACCCCGGTAGCACAACACCTGAGTTGCTCTCGAGTTTCAAGTTGAGACCCGCTCGTTTTGAGGTGTGACGGAATGCAGGGATATCTTTCCAAACGAATTAGGGAAATAGACAATCATCTCGAGATGAGGAGGGAAAAACGGGGCTCTTCTTGAGTTGTGGCAGGACCCTCAGTTTTCCTCTCGAGTGGAGATGATTATGTGGGGGAACATCTTGAGTGGCATCAATGGTGTCAAGGATCATTTCGAGGGTGAAGAGGGAAAGTGGGATTTCTCTTGAGATGCCACAGTAGAAAAGGGCCTCATCTTGCGTTGAGGGGAGAATCTCTTGGATTTTCTCGAGTTGCGGTGGGAAACTTGCAATACCTCTCAAGTTGCCACTGGAACCTGAGGAACCCACTCATGTGGCCTCAAGAAATTCCAGTCTCCATATGAGTTGCGAGGGGCTTCTCGGGATTCCTCTCTTGTCGGTGCCGGGTCCTAGGTCCTCATCTGGAGTTGCGGCCGGAGCCTTAGGTTTCCTCTCCATTGCTGACATGGATCTCGGGGTTCCTATGAAGTTTCCACAGGGTAGTCAGGACTCATCTCATTTGGAGACATGCTAGTCCGGTTTCCTCTAGAGCTGTAAAAATAGTGTCAGGTTTCCTGTCGAGTTGACATAGCGATCTTTGGCTTTCTCTCGAAGTGCCACCAGGGCTGTCACCTATGCCATCGTGTTTTGAGTCATTACGTGGGGTGACAGTCGAGTCAGTGCAGGGGAATCAGCTGTATCTGGAGTGGATTGGGACATCAGGATCTTTTGGAATGGTGGCACAATCCCTGTAATTCCTCTCAACTTTCAAGTTGAGACTGCCTCCTCTTGAGATGTGATGGGAACAAAGGGATTCCTTTTCTGACGAAGCATGGAAATGACCCCTCATCTCAAGATGAGGAGGGAAAATGGGGGTCTTCCTGAGTTGTGGTGGGACACGCGGTGTTCCTCTCGAGTGGAGGCGGGTATGTCAGGGAGTTTCTTGAGTTGCATCAAGGGTGTCAAGGACCCTTGCGAGGCTCAAGAGGGAACGTGGGATTTCTCTCGAGATGCCACAGCAGAAAAGAACCTCATCTCTCATTGAGGCAAGAATCTCCTGGTTTTTCTTGAGTTGCAGCAGGAAACTTGGGGTTCCACTTGTGTTATGATGGGGACCTCAGGGACCTGCTTGTGTTGCCTAAGGAAAGTCCAATCTCCATGTGAATTGCGAAGGGCTTCCTGTAATTCCTCTCCAGTAGATGCCGGGTCCTAGGTACTTACCTGGAGTTGAGGCCAGAACCTCAGGGTTCCTCTCCAGTGCTGACATGGATCTCGGGGTTCCTATTGAGTTTTACAGGGGACGCAGGCCTTATCTCATGAGGAGTCATGCAAGTTTGCTTTCCTCTCGAGCTCTCAAAGCAGTGTCAGGCTTCTTATCTTGTTGACTTAGAGATCCATGGCTTCTCTCGAGTGCCACAGCGCTGTCACACCTGCCCTCGTGTTGTGAGTCGATCATTGAGGTGACAGTCGAGTCAGTGCATGGGAATCAAGTGTTTCTGGAGTGGATTGGGACTTTGGGGTCTTTTTTAATTGTGATACGATCCCTGGAGTTCCTCTCGAGTTTCATGTTGAGACTGCCTTCTCTTGAGTTGTGACGGGAACGCCGAGATTCCTTTCCTGATGAAGCAGGAAAATGGACACTTACTGGGGTCCAGCCCCGGTTGATTCCAGGGTATCCAAAATGTGGACAGCGAGGAAACAGAGATGTATAGATATAAAGAGAGTTAAGGAAATAATTTGCAGTTTAGAGAATAGAGGAGAGAATATAGGCTGATATTCCTTGGTTTACACGGAAAGCCAATAAATTCCCAAGACAAGGGACTTACACGATTCACGTAGGCCATCGGCCAGAGCTTGAATAGTGGAGGGTGCCCTGCTTTGTGCTCCATCTCGCATGGGTCTTAGAAGCCCGGGCAGAGAAGTGAACACGGAGGAAACCTGTACCCCAAGGGATCAGTCTGAAAAGAAAGTTAAGATAGAAAGAATGTATGACACAGGGAGGCCAAGCTTGTGCAAGACCCGTAGCTTCATTTGCAAAAGGAGCTTGTATAGCCTACGTTTTACATAATGGAAGATGCAGAGTCATGCAGGGACAGCAGTCCTGACCCTTATCGATACTAGGCTTTCTTTCTGTATACTTTTCCGTATTCAAAAGGTCTCAGGTAATTCACATTATTTCTGGCCAAGAGGCTTGTTAACATTTTATGGCTCTTTTCTTTGATAAATGTTAATCAGCCAAAAAACACATTTTCCCTTGAAGTATTTTTTATTTAATCTGCATCACCCTCAAACTACTAAATAAAGTTAAGTTACATTCCTATAGAACAAAGGTGCAGTTGGTTACAACAATGTACTTAACCCACAGATCTAATGTTGCTGATGCCAGGGCTACTAACTGGTGTTTTTTTTTTTTTTTTTTTCACTATACCAACTATATCAACAAATAAAATATATGAAAACTTGGCAGTAAGGATTGGCTCAACAATGAAACCCTTAACCAGTTCTATTCTAATGATATCTAACTCCTCAAAAGGTTCTACATTCCTACAATGTTTTAAGCTTCCTATGCCTCTCGTGGTTTGGAGGCTGTAAACAATAACATGCTTAGTTGAAAAAGTACGGATAAACCTGTCAGGCAAGTTAGAAAGCTATCAGAGTTGTTTGAATTGAAACACTCCAATTAAATGCCCAGGAGACTTATAAACTAGAGCTATAAGTTAATTTTCTTCAGAGAAAGATGGTCGGGGAGAGTCCCCTGTTGGAAACAGAGGAGTTAGTGAAAAATAGCGAGATAGGCAGATTCTGGTTTGGGGGTAGATGTTCGAGCAAATCCAGAGGATCCCTCAAGTACTGAGTCATCTTTACCTGTAAGGACTCATCCTCATGACCTTTGTGATGGTTGGGATCTCCTGTGCTGGCTCAAGGCAGACCCTCATGTCGAGATGAGGAGGGAAAAATGGGGCACTTCTTGAGTTGTGCCAGGACACTCTCAGGGTTACTCACAATTGGAGAAGGGAATGTAGGGAAACTGCTTGAGTTGCATCAAGGGTGTCAAAGACACTTTCAAGGCTCAGTAGAGAAGGTGGGATTTCTCTCAAGATGCTGCAGCCAAAAAGGGCCTCATCTTGCATAGATGGGAGAATCTCCTGGTTTTTCTCGAGTTGCGGCAGGAAACTTGGGGTTCCTCTTGAGTTACGACAGAAACGTCAGGTACCCGATCATGTTTCCTCAGGAAAGTCAAGTCTCCATGCGAGTTGTGAGAGGCCTCTCGGGATTCCTCTCTAGTCAGTGCAGGGGCCAATGGCCTCTGTTACTTTTGAGGTCGGAACGTAAGATTTCTCTCCAGTACTGACATGGATCTTGGGATTCCTATGGAGTTTCCACAGGGGAGCCAGGCCTCGTCGTGTATGGAGACATGCAAGTCCGCTTTCCTCTTGAGCCGTAAAAGTAGTGTCAGGTTCCGACCGAGTTGACATAGGGATCTGTGGCTCTCTCTTGAGGGGCCACAGGGCTGTCACACGTGCCAACGTGTTTTGAGTTGGTTTTTGGCGTGACAGCCGAGTCAGTGCAGGGGAATCAGGTTTATCTGGAGTGGATTGGGACATCAGGGTCTTTTTGAATTGTGGGAAAACCGCTGGAGTTCCTCCCGAGTTTCAAGTTGAGACTGCCTTCTCTTGAAGTGCCATGGGAATGCTGGGATTCCTTTGCCTATGAAGCTGGAAAATGGACCCTCATCTCGAGATGAAGAGTGAAATATGGGGCTCTTCTGGAGTTGAGGCGGGATCTGAAGTGTTACTCTCGAGTGGGGAGGGTATTTTTGGGAAATTCTTCAGTTGAATCAAGGCTGTCAAGGACCATTTCAAGGCTCAAGAGGGAAGGTGGGATTTCTCTCCAGACACCACAGGGGAAAAGGGCCTTATCTCGCAATGAGGGGAGAATCTCCTGCTTTTTCTGTAGTTGCTGCAGGAAAAATGGTGTTCCTCTCAAGTTACGACAGGGACTTCAGGGACCCTCTCGTGTTGCCTCAGGAAAGTCACTTCTTCATGCGAGTTGGGAGGGGCCTCTTAGGATACTCTCCAGGTGGTGCCCGGTCCTAGGTCCTTATCTAGAGTTGAAGTCGAATCTCAGAGACGAGGCCTGACTCCCCTTTTAAAACTCGATAGGAACCCTGAGATCCATGTCATCACTAGAGAGGAAACCTGAGGTTGTGGCCTCAGCTCCAGATGAGGACCTAGGACCAGGCACTGACTGGAGAGGAATCCAGAGAGGCTCCTCGCAACTCGCCTGGAGACTTGACCTTCCTGAGGCAACACGAGCGGGTCCCTGAAGTCCAATCAGTAACTCAAGAGGAACCCCAAGGTTTCTGGTGCAACTCGAGAAAAACCAGGAGATTCTCCCCTCAATGCGAGATGAGGTCCTTTCCCACTGTGGCATTGGAGAGAAATCCCATCTTCTCTCTTGAGCCTCTAGAGGGTCCTTGACAGCTTTGATGCAACCCAAGAACTTCCCCGACACATCCGTCTACACTCAAGAGGAACAACGAGGGTTCTGCCACAAGTTAAGAAGAACCACATTTTTCCCTCCTTTTCTCGAGATGTGGGTCCATTTCCTTGCTTCGTCGAGAAGGGAATCCCAGTGTTCCCCTTGCAACTCAAGAGGAGGTGATCTCTACTTGAAACTCGAGATGAACTCCAGGGGTCATGCCACAAATCAAAAAGAACCCGATGCCCCAATCCACTCCAGATCAACCAGATTCCCTGCACTGACTCGACTGTCACCTGGAGTATTGAGTCAAAACACGATGGCAGGAGTGACAGCCCTGTGGCTCCTTGATAGAAAGCCACAGATTACTTTGTCAACTCGACAGGAAGCCTGACAGCTTCTTTGACAGCTCGAGAGGAGAGCAGACTTGCATGATGAGACAAGGCCTGACTCTCCTGTTGAAACTCCTTAGGAACCCCGAGATCCATTTCAGTCCTGGAGAGGAAAACTGAGGTTGCTGCCTCAGCTCCAGATGAGGACCTACCACCCAGCATCAACTGGAGAGGAATCCCGAAAGGCCCCTCAAAATTCGCATGGAGACTGGACTTTCCTGGGGCAACACGAACGGGTCCCTGACTTCCCTGATGTAACTCTAGAGGAACACTGAAGATAATTTCACAACTGAAGAAAAAACAGGAGTTTCTCCCCTCAACTTGAGATGAGGCTCTTTTCTGCTGCGCCATCTCAAGAGAAATCCCACCTTCCGTGTTTAGCCTCGCAAGGGTCCTTGACACCCTTGATGCAACTCAAGAAGTTCCCCGACATACACGTCTCCACTCTAGAGGAACACCGAGGGTCCCACCACAATTCAAAAAGAGCCCCGTTTCTCCCTCCTCATCTAGAAATGAGGGTCCATTTCCCTGCTTCGTCAGGAAAGGAATCCCGGCATTCCCTTCACACCTCAAGAGGAGGCAGTCTCAACTTGAAACTCGATAGGAATTCCAGGGGTCCTGCCACAATTCCAACAGAACCTGATGTCCCAATCCAATCCAGATACATCTGATTCCCCTGCACTGACTCAACTGTCACCCCGAGTATCGACTGCAAACACGATGTCAGGTGTGACAGCCATATGGCACCTCGAGAGAAAGTCACAGATCTCTATGTCACCTCGACAGGAAGCCTGACACTATTTTGACAACTTGATAGGAGAGCGGACTAGCATGTCTCCACACGAGACGATGCCTGAATACCCTGTTGAAACTCCATAGGAACCTCGAAATGTGTGTCAGCCTTTGAGAGGAACCCTGACGTTCCAGCCTCATCTCTAATGAGGACATAGGCCCTGGCAAAGACTGGAGAGGAATACCGAGAGGGCCCTCGCAACTCGCATGGAGACTGGACTTTCCTGAAGCCACATGATTGGGTCCCTGAGGTCCCAGTCGTAATTCTAGAGGAACCCCAAGATTCCTGCCACAACTCGAGAAAAAACAGGAAATTTTCCCCTCAACGCGAGATGAGGCCCTTTTCCACTGTGGCGTCTCGAGAGAAATCCCTCCTTCCCTCTTGAGCCTTGAAAGGGTCCTTGACACCCTTGATGCAACTCAAGAAGTTCCCCGACATGCCTGTCTCCACTCGAGAGGGACATTGGGAGTACCACCAAAACTCAAGAAGAGCCTCGTTTTTCCTTCCTCATCTCGAGATGAGGGTCCCTTTACCTGCTTCGCTTGGAAAGGAATCCCGACATCCCCGTCACACCTCAAAAGGAGGCGGTCTCAACTTGAAAGTCGAGAGGAACTCCAGGTGTCATGCCACCATTCGCAAAGACCCCGATGTCGCAATCTACTCCAGATACACCGTATTCCCCTCCACTGACTCGACTGTCACCCCGAGGATCGACTCAAAACACAGTGGAAGGTGTGATAGTGCTGTGGCACCTCGAGAGAAAGCCACATATCCCTATGTCAACTTGAAAGGAAGCCTGACACTACTTTGACAACTCGAGAGGAAAGCGGACTTGTATGTCTCCACACGAGATGAGGCTTGACTCTCCTGTTGAAACTCCATAGGAACCCCAAGATCCATGTCAGCCCTGGAGGGGAAACTTGAGCTTCCAGTCCCAACTCCAGATGAGGACCTAGCCCACAGCACCAACTGGAGAGGAATCCTGAGAGGCCCCTCGCAACTCGCATGGAGACTGGACTTTCCTGAAGCTACACGATCTGGGCCCTGAGGTCCCAATTGTAACTCTAGAGGAACCCCAAGATTTCTGCCGCAACTCGAGAAAACCCAGGAAATTCTCCCCTCAACGCGAGATGAGGCCCTTTTCCACTGCGGCGTCTCGAGAGAAATCGCACCTTCCCTCTTGAGCCTCGAAAGGGTTCTTGACACCCTTGATGCAACTCAAGAAGTTCCCCGACATGCCCGTCTTCACTCGAGAGTAACACCAAGCATCTGGCCACAACTCAAGAAGAGTCGAGTTTTTCCCCCTAATCTCGAGATGACGGTCCATTTCCCTGCTTTGTAGGGAAAGGAATCCCGACGTTTCCATCGCACCTAAAGAGGAGGCGGTCTCAACTTGAAAGTCGAGAGGAACTCCAGAAATCGTGCCACAATTCTAAAGGACTCTCATGTCCCAATCCACTCCAGATATACCTGGTTCCTTCTGAATTGACTCGACTGTCACCACGAGTTTCGACTCAAAACACGATGGCAGGTATGAAAGCCCTGTGGCACCTTAAGAGAAAGCCACAGATTCCTATATCAACTCGACAGGAAGCCTGACACTACTTTGACAGCTCGAGAGGAAAGCTGACTTCCATGTCTGAACACGAAATGAGGCCTGACCCCCCTGTTGAAACTCCATAGGAACCCCGAGATCCATGTCAGCTCTGGTGATGAATGCTGAGGTTCCCGCCTCAACTCCAGATGAGGTACTAGGCTCAGGGACTGACTGGAGAGGAATCCTGAGAGGCCCATTGCAACTCGCATAGAGACCTAACTTTCATGAGACAAAACGATCCGGTCCCTGAGATCCCAGTCGTAACTCGAGAGGAACCCCAAGTTTCCTGGCACAACTCGAGAAAAACCAGGAGATCCTCCCCTCAACACGAGATGAGGCCCTTTTCCACTGCGGCATCTCACAAGAAATCTCACCTTCCCCCTTGAACCTCGAAAGGGTCTTTGGCACCCTTGATGCAATTTGAGAATTTCCCTGCCATACCCATCTCCCCTCGAGAGAAACACTGAGTGTCCCGCCACAACTCAAGAAGAGCCCCGTTTTTCCCTCCTCATCTCGAGATGTGGGTCTACCCGGAGCCAGCACGGGAGATCCCAGCCATGACAAATGCCACGAGGATGAGGCCTTACAGGCAAAGAAGATTCAGGGCTTGAGGGACCCTCTAGACCTGCTCGAGCTTCTACCCCCAAACCAGAATCTGATTGTCCTGCTATTTTTCACCAACTCCTCTCTTACCAAACGTGGGGCTGTCCCGACCTCTTTTCTCTGAAGAAAATTAACTTGTAACTCTAGTTTATAAGTCTCCTGGGCATTTAATTGGAGTGTTTCAATTCCAACCCATCTGATAGCTTTCTAACTTGCCTGACAGGTTTATCCGTACTTTTTCTTCTAAGCATGTGATTGTTTACAGCCTCCCAACCGTGAGAGGCACAGGAAGCTTAAAGCATTCTAGGAATGTAGAGCCTTTTGAGGAGTTAAAAATCATTAGAATAGAACTGGTTAAGGGTTTCATTGTTGAGCCAATGCTTACTGCCAAGTTATCATATGTTTTATTTGTTGATATAGTTGGTATATAGAAAAAACAGGTAGTAGCACTGGCACCAGCAACGTTAGATCTTTGAGTTAAGTACTTTGTTTTAACCCACGGCACCTTTGTCCTATAGGAATGTAACTTTATTTAGTACTTTGAGGGTGATGCAGATTAAAGAAAAAGCACTTCAAGGGAAAATGAGTTTTTTTGGTTGATTAACATTCATCAAGGAAAAGAGACATAAAATGTTAACAGGCATCTTGGCCAGAAGATAATGTAAATCACCTGAGACATTTTGAATACCAAAAAGTATACAGAAAGAAAGCCTGGTATCAATAAGGGTCAGGACTGCTGCTCCTGAATGACTCTGCATCTTCCATTATGTAAAACTTAGGGTATATACGCTCCTTTTGAAAATAAAGTTACGGGTCTTACACAAGCTTGACCTCCCTTGTCGTACTTTCTTTTTCTCTTTACTTCTTTTTCAGGCTGATCTCTTGGGATGCAGGGATCCTCCGTGTTCACTTCTCTGCCAGGGCTTCTGAGACCCACGTGAGAGGGAGCCCAACGCGGGACACCCTCTGCTATTCAAGCGAGCGCCTGTGTCCTACGGGAATGGTGTAAGTCCCTTGTCTTGGGACTTTATTGGCTTTCTGTGTAATCCAAGTAGTATCAGCCTCTTTTCTCTCCTTTATTCTCTTAACTGCAAAACCTTTCCGTATCTCTCTCTAAATCTATATATCTCTCTCACCTCGCCATCCACACTTCAGACACCCTGGATCCAATGGGGGCTGGACCCCGGTAAAGGTCAATTTCCCTGTTTTGTTGGGAAAAGAATCCCGGAGTTCCCGTCGCAACTCGAGATAAGGCGGTCTCATATTGAAACTCGGGAGTTATTCCAGGGGTCGTGCCACAATTCCAAAATACCCTGATGCACCAATCCACTCCAGATAAACTTGATTTCCCTGCACTGACTCGACTGTCACCCCAAGTATCGACTCAAAACACTATGGCAGCGGTGACAGCCTGGTGGCACCTCGAGAGAAAGCCACAGATGCCTATGCCAACTCTATAGGAAGCCTGACACTATTTTTACAGCTCGAAAGGAAAGCGGACTTCCATGACTCCACATGAGATGAGGCCTGATTCCCCTGTTAAAACTCCGTAGGAACCCTGAGATCCATGTCAGCACTGGAGTGGAAGCCTGAGGTTCCTGCCTCAATACCAATTGAGGACATAGAACTGGGTACAAACTGGAGAGCAATCTCGAGAGGTCCCTCGCAATTCACATGGAGACTTGACTTTCCTGAGGAAACACGTTCGGGTCCCTGAGGACCCTGTCGTAACTCAAGAGGAACGCCAAGTTTCCTGCCGCAACTC
This sequence comes from Ovibos moschatus, assembly GCA_021462335.1. NCBI lineage: Eukaryota > Metazoa > Chordata > Mammalia > Artiodactyla > Bovidae > Ovibos > Ovibos moschatus. The sequence goes on from JAJUWZ010004406.1 coordinate 110,839, forward strand.
GAGAAAAATCAGGAGATTCTCCCCTCAACGCGAGATGAAGCCCTTTTCCTCTGCGGCATCTCAAGAGAATTCCCACTGTCCCTCGCGAGCCTCGAAAGGGTCCTTGACACCCTTGATGCCACTAAAGAAGTTGCCTGATACACCCGCCTCCACTCGAGAGAAACAACGAGAGTCCTGCCAAAACTCAAGAAGAGCCCCGTTTTTCCCGCTTCATCTTAAGATGAGGGTCCCTTTCCTTGCTTCATCGGGAAAGGAATCCTGGTGTTCCAGTGGCAGCTCAAGAGGAGGCGGTCTCAATTTGAAACTCCAGAGGAACTCAAGGGGTCGTGCCACAATTCAAAAAGACCTCATGTCTCATTCCACTCCAGTTAAACCTGATTCCCCTCACTGACTCGACTGTCCCCTGAATATCGTGTCAAAACATGATGGCAGGTGTGACAGCCTTGTGGCATCTCGACTGAAAGCCACAGATCCCTATGTCAACTCGACAGGAAGACTGACACTTCTTAGACAGCTCAAGAGGAAAGTGGACTTGCATGTCTCCACACGAGACGAGGCCTGACTCCCCTGCTGAAATTCCATAGGAACCCTGAGTTCCATGTCAGCACTGGAGGCGAACACTGAGCTTCTGGCTTTAACTCGAGATGAGGACCGAGTACCCTGCACTGACTGGAGAGGAATCTCGAGAGGCCCCTCTCAACTCGCATGGAGGCTTGACTTTCCTGAGGCAACACGAGCGGGTCCCTCATGTCCCCATTGTAACTCGAGAGGAACCGCAAGTTTCCTGCCAAAACTTGAGAAAAACCAGGAGATTCTACCTCAATGCTAGATAAGGCCCCTTTCCACTGTGGTGTCTAGAGGAAATCGAACCTTTCTTCTTGAGCCTCGAAAGGGTCCTTGACACCCTTGATGAAACTCAAGAAGTTCCCCGATATACCTGTCTCTACTTTAGAGGAACACTGAGTGTCCTGCCACAACTCAAAAAGAGCCCTGTTTTTCCCTCCTCGTCTCGAGATGAGGGTCCATTTCCCTGCTTCATCGGGAAAGGAATCCCGGTATTCCTGTTACACTCCAGATAAACCTGATTCCCTTGCACTGACTCAACTATCACGCCGAATATCGACTCAGAACACAATGGCCGGTGTTACAGCCCTGTGGCACCTAAAGAGAAAGCTACAGATCCCTATGGCAACTCGACAGCACTCCTTTTGCTACCTATTTTGGGAATCCACCCTCCCCCCAATAGAGAACTGAAAGGGAGACAGGAAGATCACCTTCTCTTATTCGAAAGAGTTCCCAACTTCCTGGTCCTCTTTTTTTCCATTGAGATTCTGGTTCAAGTGCCCCATCTCGGCTTCTGTGGGTGGCTGAGCCTATAATAGCTCCCTGTATTCTATTCCATTACTCTCATAAGCTTGGGTCATTTGCCCACTTTTGTAGTGGATGGGCAGTGTCATTGCTTCAAACTTCCAGATAGATTTATGAAGAGGTCTGTAAAATCTACTCATTTCCTCTCTCTTGTTCAGTGTCTCTCTCTAGACATATCTTTCTTTTCCTTTTGAAATTCTGTCTCTGTCTTCCTTTTTCTCTCTCTCTCCTGTGAATGGATGGATGCCTTTGAATGCACATGGATACTGTTAGCTTAGGGTTAGATTTTAGGGATAGGTTAGAGTGAGATCAAGTGTTTAGGTTGGAATTGATGTTGGGGGATCGGACAAGGGTGGTTTGTTTTTTCTTGGAGAACTGAGTGCTGTTTGTTCTTAGTCTATTTTACATAGGATCCCCTTATCCGATACATCACTTGCAAGTCGTCTCTTATGTTCAGTTTACCATCTTCTTGATTTGTAAAAGCTTGATTCTCATATGGCTCAGTTGGTAAAGCATCTGCCCGCAATGTGGGACCCTGGTTTGATCCCTGGGATGGGAAGATCCTCTGGAGAAGGAAATGACCAATCATTCCAGTACCATTGCTAAGAAAATTGCATGGATGGAGGAGCCTCGTGGACTACCGTCCATGGAGTAGCAAAGAGTCGGACACGACTGAGCCACTTCACTTTACTTGTGATTCACACACAGATTTGTAGTTTCAACACCACTAAAGGTTGTGTGCGGGTGCAGGAGGGCCAAGAGGAGCTACTCCACTTACAAGGTCAGGAGGGGCTGCCCTGATGAGATACCCCTCGTCCAAGGTAAGGGGCAGTGGCAGCGCTTTCCTGGAGCAGCTGTGAATAGATACCCCACGACCAAGGTAAGAGAAACCCAAGTATGACAGTAGGTGTTGTGAGACGGCATCAGAGGGCAGACACACTGAGACCATAATCACAGACAACTAGCCAATCTGATCACATGGACCACAGCCTTGTCTAACTCAATGAAACTAGGCCATGCCGTGAGGGGCTACCCAAGGCAGCCGGGTCATGATGGAGAGGGCTGACAGAATGTAGTCCACTGGAGAAGGGAATGGCAAACCACTTCAGTATTCTTGCCTTGAGAACCCCATGAACAGTATGAAAAGGCAAAATGAGAGGATACTGAAAGAGGAACTGCCAGGTCGGTTAGTGCCCAATATGCTACGGGAGATCAGTGGAGAAATACCTCCAGAAAGACTGAAGGGGTGGAGCCAAAGCAAACACAATACCCAGCTGTGGTTGTGACTGGTGAAACAAGCAAGGTCAAATGCTGTAACGAGCAATACTTCATAGGAACCTGGAATGCTAGGTTCAGGAATCAAGGCAAAGTGGAAGTGGTCAAACAGGGGATAGCAAGAGTGAACATTGACATTCTAGGAATCAGCAAACTAAAATGGACTGGGATGGGTGGATTTAACTCAGATGACCATGATATCTCCTACTGTGGGCAGGAATCCCTTAGAAGAAATGGAGTAGCCATCATGGTCAACAAAAGAATCTGAAATGCAATACTTGGATGCCCTCTCAAAAACGACAGAATGATCTCTGTTCCTTTCCAAGGCAAACCACTCAATATCAGGCAATCCAAGCCTAGGCCCCAACCAGTAATGCTGAATAAGTTGATGCTGAATGGTTCTATGAAGACTTTCAAGACCTTTTCGAACTAACACCCAATAAAATTGTCCTTTTCATTCTAGGGGGCTGGAATGCAAACGTAGGAAGTCAAGAACCACCTGGAGTAATAGGCAAATTTGGCCTTGGAGTACGGAATGAAGCAGGGCAAATAATAGAATTTTGCCAAGAGAGCGGACTGGTCATAGCAAACAACCTCTTCCCACAACACAAGAGAAGACTTTACACATGGACATCATCAGATGGTCAACACTGAAATCAGACTGATTGCATTCTTTGCAGCCAAAGTTGGAGAAGCTCCATAGAGTTTGCAGAAACAAGACGGGGAACTGACTGGCTCAGATCATGAACTTCTTATTGCTAAATTTAAACTTAAATTGAAGAATGTAGGAAAAACCACTAGACAATTCAGGTATGACCTAAATCAAATCCCTGATGATTATACAGTGGAAGTGAGAAATAGATTTAATGGATTAGATCTGATAGAGTGCCTGATGAACTACGGACGGAGGTTCGTGACATTGTACAAGAACAGGGATTAAGATTATCCCCAAGAAAAATAAAGGCGAAAAAGAAAAATGGCTGTCTGAGGAGGCCTTACAAATAGCTGTGAACAGAAGAGAAGAGAAAAGCAAAGGAGAAAAGGAAAGATATAGGCATCTGAACACATCGTTCCAAAGAATAGAAAGGAGTGATAAGAAAGCCTTCAGGAGCGAACAATGCAAAGAAATAGAGGAAAACAACAGAGTGGAAAAGATTAGAGATCTGGTCAAAAAAAATGAGAGATACTAAGGGATCATTTCAGGCAAATATGAGCTCGATAAAGACAGAAATGGTATGGGCCTAACAAAAGCAGAGGACATTAAGAAGATGTGGCAAGAATTCACAGAAGAACTGTACCAGAAAGATCTTTTTTTCCTGTTTTTACTTTTAATTAATTTATTTTATTTTATTTTTTTTTCCCAATCCTGAACACCCCTCCCACCTCCCACCCCATATCATCTCTCTGAATCATCCCCGTGCACCAGTGCCAAGCATCTTATACCCTGTATCAAACATAGACTGGTGATTCATTTCTTACATGATAGTATACACGTTTCAGTGCCATTCTCCCAAATCATCCCACTCTCTCCCTCTCCCTCAGAGTCCAAAATTCCGTTCTATACATCTGTGTCTCTTTTGCTGTGTCACATACAGGGTTATCATTACCATCTTTCTAAATTCCATATATATGTGTTAGTATACTGTATTGGTGTTTTCCTTTCTGGCTTACTTCACTCTGTATAATCGGCTCCATTTTCATCCATCTCATTAGAACTGATTCAAATGTATTCTTTTTAATGGCTGAGTAATAATCCATTGTGTATATGTACCACAACTTTCTTATCCATTCATCTGCTGATGGACACCTAGGTTGTTTCCATGTTCTGGCTATTATAAACAGTGCTTCAATGAACACTGGGGTACATGTGTCTCTTTCAATTCTGGTTTCCTCAGTGTGTATGCCCAGCAGTGGGATTGCTGGGTCATAAGGCATTTCTATTTACAATTTTTTAAGGAATCTCCACACTGTTCTCCATAGTGGCTGTACTAGTCTGCATTCCCACCAACAGTGTAAGAGGGTTCCCTTTTCTCCACACCCTCTCCAGCATTTATTGCTTGCAGACTTTTGGACTGCAGCCATTCTGACTGGTGTGATATGATACCTAATTGTGGTCTTGATTTGCATTTCTCTGATAATGAGTGATGTTGAGCATCTTTTCATGTGTTTGTTAGCCATCCTTATGTCTTCTTTGGAGAAATGTCTATTTAGTTCTTTGGCCCATTTTTTGACTGGGTCATTTATTTTTCTGGAATTGAGCTGCATAAGTTGCTTGTATATTTTTCAGATTAGTTGTTTGTCAGTTACTTCATTTGCTATGATTTTCTCCCATTCAGAAGGCTGTCTTTTCACTGTGCTTGTAGTTTCCATGTTGTGCAGAAGCTTTTAATTTTAATTATTATTTTTTATAGGAGCATTTTTAAAAATTTTTTTAACTTTATTTTATTTTACAATACTGTATTGGTTTTGTCATACATTGATATGAATCCACCATGGGTGTACATGCGATCCCAAACATGAACCCCACCACCACCACCTCCCTCCCCACAACATCCCTCTTGGTCATCCCCGTGCACCCGCCCCAAGTATGCTGTATCCTGCATCAGACATACACTGGTGCTTCGATTCTTACATGACAGTATACATGTTTCAATGCATTTCTCCCAAATCATCCCACCCTTTCCCTCTGAGTCCAAAAATCTGCTATACACATCTGTGTCTTTTTTGCTGTCTTGCATACAGGGTCATCATTGTCATCTTTCTAAATTCCATATATATGTGTTAGTATACTGTATTGGTGTTTTCCTTTCTGGCTTACTTCACTCTGTATAATCGGCTCCAGTTTCATCCATCTCATCAGAACTGATTCAAATGTATTCTTTTTAACAGCTGAGTAATACTCCATTGTGTTTATGTACCACAGCTTTCTTATCCATTCATCTGCTGATGGACATCTAGGTTGTTTCCATGTCCTGGCTATCATAAACAGTGCTGCGATGAACATTGGGGTACATGTGTCTCTTTCAATTCTGGTTTCCTCGGTGTGTATGCCCAGCAGTGGGATTGCTGAGTCATATGGCAGTTCTATTTGCAAATTTTTAAGGAATCTCCACACTGTTTTCCATAGTGGTGGTACTAGTTTGCATTCCCACCAACAGTGTAGGAGGGTTCCCTTTTCTCCACACCCTCTCCAGCATTTATTGCTTGCAGATTTTTGGATCGCAGACATCCCATTTGTTTATTTTTGCTTTTATCTCCAGTATTCTGGGAGGTGGATCATAGAGGATCCTGCTGTGATTTATGTCGGAGAGTGTTTTGCCTATGTTCTCCTCTAGGAGTTTTATAGTTTCTGGTCTTACGTTTAGATCTTTAATCCATTTTGAGTTTATTTTTGTGTGTGGTGTTAGAAAGTGATCTAGTTTCATTCTTTTACATGTGGTAGACCAGTTTTCCCAGCACCACTTGTTAAAGAGATTGTCTTTACTCCATTGTATATTCTTGCCTCCTTTGTCGAAGATAAGGTGTCCATAGGTGTGTGGATTTATCTTTGGGCTTTCTATTTTGTTCCATTGATCTATATTTCTATCTTTGTGCCAGTACCATACTGTCTTGATGACTGTGGCTTTGTAGTAGAGCCTCCAGTCAGGCAAGTTGATTCCTCCAGTTCCATTCTTCTTTCTCAAGATTGCTTTGGCTATTCGAGGTTTTTTGTATTTCCATACAAATCTTGAAATTATTTGTTCTAGTTCTGTGAAAAATACCACTGGTAGCTTGATAGAGATTGCATTGAATCTGTAGATTGCTTTGGGTAGTATACTCATTTTCACTATGGTAATTCTTCCGAACCATGAACATGGTATATTTCTCCATCTATTAGTGTGCTCTTTGATTTCTTTCATCAGTGTTTTATAGTTTTCTCTATATAGGGCTTTAGTTTCTTTAGGTAGATATATTCCTAAGTATTTTATTCTTTTCATTGCAATGGTGGATGGAATTGTTTCCTTAATTTCTTTTTCTACTTTCTCATTATTAGTGTATAGGAATGCAAGGGATTTCTGTGTGTTGATTTTATGTCCTGCAACTTTATTATATTCATTGATTAGCTCTAGTAATTTTCTGGTGGAGTCTTTAGGGTTTTCTATGTAGAAGATCATGTCATCTGCAAACAGGGAGAGTTTTACTTCTTCTTTTCCAATTTGAATTCCTTTTGTTTCTTTTTCTGCTCTGATTGCTGTGGCCCAAACTTCCAGAACTATGTTGAATAGTAGCAGTGAAAGTGGGCACCCTTGTCTCGTTCCTGACTTTAGGGGAAATGCTTTCAATTTTTCACCATTGAGGATAATGTTTGCTGTGGGTTTTTCATATATAGCTTTTATTATGTTGAGGTATGTTCCTTCTATTCCTGCTTTCTGGAGAGTTTTTATCATAACTGGATGTTGGATTTTGTCAAACGCCTTCTCTGCATCTATTGAGATAATCATATGGCTTTTATTTTTCAATTTGTTAATGTGGTGAATTACATTGATTGATTTGTGGATATTGAAGAATCCTTGCATTCCTGGGATAAAGCCCACTTGGTTATGGTGTATGATCTTTTTAACGTGTTGTTGGATTCTAATTGCTAGAATTTTGTTGAGGATTTTTGCATCCATGTTCATCAGTGATATTGGCCTGTAGTTTTCTTTATTTATGGCATCTTTGCCAGGTTTTGGTATTAGGGTGATGGTGGCCTCATAGAATGAGTTTTGAAGTTTACCTTCCTCTGCAATTTTCTGGAAGAATTTGAGTAGGATAGGTGTTAGCCCTTCTCGAAATTTTTGGTAGAATGCAGCTGTGAAGCCGTCTGGACCTGGGCTTTTGTTTGCTGGAAGATTTCTGATTACAGTTTCAATTTCCATGCTTGTGATGGGTCTGTTAAGATTTTCTATTTCTTCCTGGTTCAGTTTTGGAAAGTTGTACTTTTCTAAGAATTTGTCCATTTCTTCCACATTGTCCATTTTATTGGCATATAATTGCTGATAGTAGTCTCTTATGATCCTTTGTATTTCTGTGTTGTCTGTTGTGATCGCTCCATTTTCATTTCTAATTTTATTGATTTGATTTTTCTCTGTTTGTTTCTTGATGAGTCTAGTTAATGGTTTGTCAATTTTCTTTATCCTTTCAAAGAACCAGCTTTTGGATTTGTTGATTTTTGCTATGGTCTCTTTTGTTTCTTTTGCATTTATGTCTGCCCTAATTTTTAAGATTTCTTTCCTTCTACTAACTCTGGGGTTCTCCATTTCTTCCTTTTCTAGTTGCTTTAGGTGTAGATTTAGGTTATTTATTTGACTTTTTTCTTGTTTCTTGAGGTATGCCTGTATTGCTATGAACTTTCCTCTTAGCACTGCTTTTATAGTGTCCCACAGTTTTGGGTTGTTGTGTTTTCATTTTCATTTGCTTCTATGCATATTTTTATTTCTTTTTTGATTTCTTTTGGATTTGTTGGTTACTCAGAAGCGTGTTGTTCAACCTCCATATGTTGGAATTTTAAATAGTTTTTCTCCTGTAATTGAGGTCTAATCTTAATGCATTATGGTCAGAAAAGTTGCTTGGAATGATTTCGAGATTTTTTGACTTTATGAAGGTTAAATTTATGGCCCAGGATGTGATCTATCCTGGAGAAGGTTCCGTGCGCACTTGAGAAGAAGGTGAAATTCATTGTTTTGGGGTGAAATGTCCTATAGATATCAATTAGGTCTAACTGGTCTATTGTATCATTTAAAATTTGCGTTTCTTTGTTAATTTTCTGTTTAGTCAATCTGTCCATAGGTGTGAGTGGGGTATTAAAGTCTCCCACATTATTGTGTTACTCTTAATCTCCCCTTTCATACTTGGTAGCATTTGTCTTACATAGTGCGGTGCCCCTATGTTGGATGCATATATATTTATAATTGCTATATCTTCTTCTTGGATTGATCCTTTGATCATTATGTAGTGGCCTTCTTTGTCTCTTTTCACAGCCTTTGTTTTAAAGTCTATTTTATAGGATATGAGTATTGCTACTTCTGCTTTCTTTTGGTCTCTATTTGCATGGAATATCTTTTTCCAGCCCCTCACTTTCAGTCTGTATGTGTCCCTTGTTTTGAGGTGGGTCTCTTGCAGGCAGCATATATTGGGATCTTGTTTTTGTATCCATTCAGCCAGTCTTTGCCTTTTGGTTGGGGCATTCAACTCATTTACGTTTAAGGTAATTATTGATAAGTATGATCCCATTGCCATTTACTTTATTGTTTTGGATTTGAGTTTATACACCCTTTTTGTGTTTCCTGTCTAGAGAATATCCTTTAGAATTTGTTGGAGAGCTGGTTTGGTGGTGCTGAATTCTCTCAGCTTTTGCTTGTCTGTAAAGCTTTTTATTTCTCCTTCATATTTGAATGAGATCCTTGCTGGGTATAGTAATCTTGGCTGTAGGTTATTTTCTTTCATCACTTCAAGTATATCTTGCCATTCCCTCCTGGCCTGAAGAGTTTCTAATGAAAGATCTGCAGTTATCCTTATGGGAATCCCCTTGTGTGTTATTTGTTGTTTTTCCCTTGCTGCTTTTAATATTTGTTCTTTGTGTTTGATCTTTGTTAATTTGATTAATATGTGTCTTGGGGTGTTTCACCTTGGGTTTATCCTATTTGGAACTCTCTGTGTTTCTTGGACTTGGGTGATTATTTCCTTCCCCATTTTAGGGAAGTTTTCAACTTTTATTTCCTCCAGTATTTTCTCATGGTCTTTCTTTTTGTCTTCTTCTTCTGGGACTCCTATAATTCGAATGTTGGAGTGTTTCATATTGTCCTGGATGTCTCTGAGATTGTCCTCATTTATTTTAATTCGTTTTTCTTTTTTCCTCTCTGAATCATTTACTTCTACCATTCTATCTTCTATTTCCCTAATCCTATCTTCTGCCTCCGTTATTCTACTATTTATTGCCTCCAGAGTGTTTCTGATCTCATTTATTGCATTATTCATTATATATTGACTCTTTTTTTTTATTTCTTCTAGGTCCTTGTTAAACCTTTCTTGCATCTTCTCAATCCTTGTCTCTAGGCTATTTATCTGTGATTCCATTTTGATTTCAAGATTTTGGATCATTTTCACTATCAATATTTGGAATTCTTTCTCAGGTAGATTCCCTATCTCTTCCTCTTTTGTTTGGTTTGATGGGCATTTCTCCTGTTCCTTTACCTGCTGGGTATTGCTCCGTCTCTTCATCTTGGTTATATTGCTGCGTTTGGGGTGGCCTTTCAATATTCAGGGAAATTGTTGAGTTCTCTTTATTATGGAGTTTCCTCACTGTGGGTGGGGTTGGATCAGTGGCTTGTCAAGGTTTCTTGGTTAGGGAGGTTTATGTTGGAGTTCTGATGGGTCGAGGTGGATTTCTTCTCCCTGGAGTGTAATGGAGTGACCAGTAATGGGTTATGAGACGTCAGTGATATTGGAGTAACTTTAAGCTGCCTTTATATTGAAGCTCAGGGCTGTGTTCCTGTGTTGCTGGAGAATTTGCATGGTATGTCTTGCTCTGGAACTTGTTGGCCCTTGGGTAGTGCTTAGTTTCAGTGTAGGTATGGAGGCATTTGATGGGCTCCTATGGATTAATGTTCCCTGAATTCAGGGGTTCTCTGATGTTCTCAGGATTTGGACTTAAGCCTCCTGCTTCTGGTTTTCAGTTTTATTTTTACAGTAGTCTCAAACCTTCTCCATCTATACAGCACCGATGTTAAAACATCTAGGTTAAAGATGAAAAGTTTCTCCACATTGAGGGATCCCCAGAGAGGTTCATTAAGTTACATGGAGAAGAGAAGAGGGAGGGGGTAGTTTGAGGTGACTGGAATGAGATGAGATGGGATCAAAAGAGGAGAGAGGAAGCTAGCCAGTAATCACTTCCTTATGTGCACTCCACAGTCTGGACCTCTCAGAGGTTTTCACGGAGTTATACAGGGAAGAGGAGAGGGAGGAAGTAGACAGAGGTGCCAGGAGGATAAAAGAGGGAAATGAAATGGAGAGAGAGAGATTCAGCCAGTAACCAGTTCCCTAAGTGTTCTCCACCGTCTGCAACACACAGATTTCACAGAGTTGGGTAGAGAAGAGAAGGGGGAGGAAAGAGACAGAGGCCACCTGTTGGAGAAAAAGGAGAGTCCAAAGAATAAGAGAGTGGTCAAGCCAATAATCTCACTCTCAGGTAAAATTGGGTACTGAAGATTGGGTTTTTTAAAGTACAATATTGACATCAAATACCAAAAAGCAAAGATTAAAAATCTAGAGTAGAGGTTGGATTTTCAAAAATACAATATTAAAGAAAAGAAGAAAAAGGAGAAGAAAGAAAAAAAGAAAAAAAAGCACAAGAATTATTAAACTACAACAACAACCACAAAAAGACTATATATGGCGTTTGCTTCAAAAATAGTGTCCTTTTTTTAGAAGTAATAGTAGCTTATAAAAATAAAAATTAAAGGAGAAATAGAGGACTTAAAAATTTAAAAAGTTATAAAAAAGAAGAAAACGAAAAGAAAAAACAATCACCCGACAATATCAACAACAACAACAAAAATGAATGATCATAAAAATAGTAAAGATATATCTGGCCCTTTCTCTGGTGTTGTGGGCAGAGTGGGGTCACTTCCAAGGCGGTTCCCTCTGTTTAACTTCTTCTGTTTGCTGGTCTCTTCAGTGTCTGATTTCCACCCTGACACGGGGGAGCAGTGGTGGACACTTCTTTTTGTTTGTTTGTTTTAGGCTCACTTGTTCAGTCATGCTGTGGGGAGGGAGGGATGCTGCAAACAAATAAGAGTGGCATGTGCTTGCAGTGTCTCAGCCCCACTGGGCCTGCCCCTGCTCATGGCGCACACCATTCAGGCTCTATGTTGCTCCACCGGGAACTATCTGAGGCCGGCCAGAGGCTGCATGCACCTCTCTGGTCTACGTTGCTCAGGCTCGGTGCTCAGGTAGCCCTTAGAGGCACAGGTTCGGTTGGGCCTGCGTTTTGTGCCCTTCCCAGGTCTGAGTAGCTCAGGTGTTTGGCGAGTGCAGTCACTGCGACTTATCAGCTTTCCCGTCTCTGCTGCTCAGTTTTCTGGGTGTATCGCTGGTGTCCCTACTCTGGCAGATAATGACAGTCCAGAACCCCAAGAAGTCTTATTTAGCAAAGGAGCCTGCTTGCATTTTTGTAGGTAATGTCTCTCTTGGGCTGCAATTGCCCCATTCCAGCCCTTATGGCTTTAGCTTCCTCTCACCAGAGGGGGATGGTCTGCAGCTGACTATTTCTGTTCCATTCTTTGTTCTGTGCGTGGTCCTGGTGGTGTCTTATGTTCGAGCTTTTTGCGTGGTGTGGTAGCTATCCCACAGTCTGGTTTGCTAGCCGAAGTTAGTTTGCTAGCCGAAGTTAGTTTGCTATGGTTATGCACAGGGTGTTCTGGCCCAAATCTTACGAAGCACTGCAGCCAGCGCCTCCCGCGCCTCCCTGCCCAGCCCCCACTTGCTAGTGGCTAATGCAGGTGTCTGCACTGCTTCTCCACTGGGGGAGTTACTGTTGGGCTCATAATCTGCTGGTTTTAATTATTTATTTATGTTTCCTTCCTGTTATGTTGCCCTCTGTGCTTCCAAGGCTCGCCACAGACTCGGCAGCGAGAGTGTTTCCTGGTGTTTGGAAACCTCTCTTAAGATTACCCTTCCCGGGACGGAGCTCCCTCCCTACCTCCTTTGTCTCCTTTTTTGTCTTTTATATTTTTTCCTACCTGTATTTGAAGACAATGATCTGCTTTTCTGGGTGCCTGATGTTTTCTGCCAGCATTCAGAAGTTATTTTATTTTTTTTTTATGGAATTTACTCAGCATTAAAATGTTCTTTTGATGAATTTGTGAGGGAGAAAGTGGTCTCCCCGTCCTATTGATCAGCCATCTTATGACCGCCCAGAAAGATCTTCACGACCCAGATAATCACGATGGTGTGATCACTCACCTAGTATCAGACATGCTGGAATATGAAGTCAAGTGGCCTTAGAATTACTATGAAGAAACTAGTGGAGGTGATGGATTTCCAGTGGAGCTCTTTCAAATCATGAAAGATGATGCTGTGAAAGTGCAGCACTCAATATACCAGAAAATTTGGAAAACTCCTCAGTGGCCACAGGACTGGAAAAGGTCAGTTTTCATTCCAAGGCCAAAGAAAGCTCAAACTACGGCACAGTTGCACTCATCTCACACGCTAGTAAAGTCATGCTCAAAATGCTCCAAGCGAGGCTTCAGCAATACATGAATCGTGAATGTCCAGATATTCAAGCTAGTTGTAGAAAAGGCAGAGGAACCAGAGATCAAATTGCCAACATCCGCTGCATCCTTGAAAAAGAAAAAGAGTTCTAGAAAAACATCTATTTCTGCTTTATTGACTATGCCAAAGCCTTTGACTGTGTGAATCACAATAAAGTGTTGGAAAATTTTCATGAGGTGGGAATACCAGGCCACCTGACCTGCCTCATGAGAAACCTATATGCAGGTCACGAAGCAAATGTTTGAACGTGACATGGAACAACAGATTGGTTACAACTAGGGAAAGGAGTACATCAAGGCTGTATATTGTCCCCCTGCTTCTATAACTTATATGGAGAGAACATCATGAGAAAGGCTTGGCTGGAAGAAGCACAAGCTGGAATCAGGATTGCCAGGAGAACTATCAATAATCTCATATATGCAGATGACAACACCCTTCTGGCAGAAAGTGAAGAGGAATTAAAGCGTCTCTTGATGAAAGTGAAAAAGGAGAGTGAAAACGTTGGCTTAAAGCTCAACATTCAGAAAACGAAGATCATGGCCTCTGTCCCATCATGTCATGGTAAATAGACGGGGAATTGTGGAAACAGTGTCAGACATTATTTTGAGGGGGCTCCAAAACCACTGCAGATGGTGATTGCAGCCATGAAATTAAAAGACGCTTATTCCTTGGAAGGAAAGTTATGACCAAACTAGATAGCACATTCAAAAGCAGAGACATTAATTACTGTGCCAACAAAGTTTTGTCTAGTCAAGGCTATGATGTTCCCAGTTTTCTTGTATGGATGTGAGAGTTGTACTGTGAAGAAAGCTGAGTACCGAAGAATTGATGCTTTGAAACTGTGGTGTTGGAGAAAACTCTTGAGAGTCCCTTGGACTTCAGGGAGATCCAACCAGTCCATTCTGAAGGAGGGCAGCTCTGGAATTGCATTGGAAGGAATGACGCTAAAGCTGAAACTCCAGTACTTTGGCCACCTCATGCGAGGAATTGACTCATTGGAAAAGACTCTGAAGCTGGGAGGGATTGAGGGCAGGAAGAGAAGGGGACGAGAGAGGATGAGATGGCTGGATGGCATCACTGACTCGATGGACATGAGTCTGAGTGGATTCCGGGGGTTAGTGATGGACAGGGAAGCCTGGCGTGCTGTGATTCATGGGGTCTCAGAGAGTCGGACACGACTGAGTGACTGAACTGAACTGAACTTAAAATGTAAAGGAAGAGAACAGGCCCCTTGGGGCTATTTTGCACCCATTGGGAAAGTAAGTTGGATCCCTGCCTCACAAAACACCACCATAGCAATTAAGACACATACGAAGAACCAACAATTGAAAGGAAAACTTGACAAATTTTATAATAATTTCTGAGAGTGAATATCTTACTTTATAATCGAGGTATTATGCATTTTTAAAGATTTGTTAGTTTAAGGCTGACAGCAACGTGATTGAGGGATTCAGTGTCTCAGGGGTTTCCTTGGACAAAATTCACTCCATTTGGGGGGCCCTGGACTATGTCCTCTACTCAGAACAGGAAAGAATCCTGAAAACACAGAGCAGCATGTGGTGGTGCTAGTGGGTATTTTTTCACTGAATCAATTATTCTATCATGACACACAGAAGAAGCCTAGATGCTAGGAGGGGGATCTCCAAACCTATCTTCAAACAGGAGGCCTTGCTCCCTTGAATAGTGTTGCATGAAACTACGCTTGGGAAGGGAAGAGGTGTGTCATGAAAATTTTGTCTGCAGAGAACAAAGTGCTGTGTAGAGACGTTGTGCAAGCTCGTCCCAGGACACGGAGTAAAAGGACACAGTGACCTGATTCTCAGCCCTGCTCTTGGGGCATTGCACTGTCTCCACCTCTGACATATGGTGAGGCCCTCACAGGTGTCCTGGAGAGTATGGGCACATGACCTGAATCTGTCCAATCTGTGTGTTCCATCCTCCCTGGCTACCATGATGGGCTCAGGACTTGGGCAGTGACCAATCGGGGCCCAGGGCCGGAACTCAGGCAACAATCAAGGGGAAGAGGAGCTCTGGTTCTGCTGGGAGGGTCAGGGCTTCTGAGGTCAGTCTACAGCAGTGGGAGGAGCGTGAGTTCAGCCTGGGGCAATTGGCGACCTTTCTGCTCCCATCAGGGCAGAGGCACCTGCTTGAGAATGAGGGCGCTGCTGAGCCCGCGATTTGAGAGCGCTGGCTCCTGCTGTGATCCTGAAGTTCCACCTGAGAATGGAGGGAAGTGGTCTGCCTAGGCGTCCTCCTGCTTATCTGTGAGCTTGTGTAAAAACGCTGGTATTTCTGTCCAGCAGGCTAAGTGGAGACCCTGCAAAAGCAAGTGTGTGGGTTTTGGCTGGCTTCAGGAAAGAAACACCAGATGGCACTGGGAGATTCCAGTCTAATCTGGATTCAGGGGATATCTCTTGAAAGTGAAGGGACAAGTCCTTCTGCTATGTCCGACTGTTCGCGAACCCATAGACTATAGGATCCATGGAATTCTGCAGGCCAGAAAACTGGAGTGGACAGCCTTTCCCTTCTCCAGGGGATCTTCCAAACCCAGGGGTCAAACCCAGGTCTCTGCATGCAGGCAGATTCTTTACTGGCTGAGCCACAGAGAGGCCAAAGAATATTGGACTGGGTATACTGACCCTTCTGAGGCTGACCAGGATTTCCTGACCCAGGAATCAAACTGGGCTCTCCTGCAGTGCAGAAGGATACTTCACCAGCTGAGGTATCAGGGAAGCCCAGTATCTCTTAAGACCAGCTACTAATTGTAGGATTACCCTAAAGAGTCATCACAGGTTTAAGGTAGCAACCTGCTAAGGTAGCAATTGATGTCTTTATTCTAGAGAACAAAACTGGGGCTTTAAGAAGTGGGTAACTCAGCTATAGCAAGGAAGTGTACCCAGACAAACCCCGAAGTTTCTGCTGTTAGAACTCAGGGAGGCCACATGGTGAAGCTTGTCCGTGTGACAGGGGCTACTGGGTGCTGTGGGGACCTGACTTGGTAAATGTCGTCTGGCAGCTCGGAGATTCACAAAATCAGTTTGCACTGAAGAAAGGAATGACACCTCCCTTCATCCACCCCACCACATCCTCCGGGTTCTCCCACACCTTACTCCCTTTCTCTTGCTTTCTGAGGAAATTAGAGTCATGCTCATGTGTCCACATTGGCTGTCCAATGCTCACAGGCTACCACTGGAGCTGCTAAAGGAGTGGCCAAGAAATGTTGGCCTGAGTATGACTCTTTCCTTTGCACCATCGTGGCCCTCCGCCACTCTTGCACACCAGAAGCTTTTTCTGAGATGCACAGGGACCTTCCTTCAGTTTGCAACAAGTTATATCCACTTCTGTCCTTTCAATGCCTCCCTTGAAACTCATCTCGTGTGCTCCTTTGCCCGCATGGCTGGCCACCTGGCTGCCATGGGAGGGACAGAGCTGACTGTGAATACAAAGATCAGATCTGACAGCTGGGATTATGTGTATAAAGGACCTGATTATTCACACTGTAAAGGCTGAAGTAGGCTCCAGGCGTCCAGAACTAGGGCTTGGGCCAAAGTGACTCAACAGGTGTTTGGGTGCCAGGGGAGTCTTCTGGCTCTAGTGGGGATGGCGCGAGTTTCTTGAGGTTCTGAAGGACCATTGTGTGCAGGTTCACGGTGCATAGAGAAGACAAGGTGTAGTTTACCCTGGAGATGGTCGCAGCTCATGGCTGAGCCAGCTGCCTTCTTGAGGGTGGGATGTGGGGCAGAGGAAGAGACCCAGGTCTCCTCCCTTGTGTGGTACGCGGGGCATGTTGACACCAGACTAAACACTTACACGGTGACGACCATCGCTGCTGTCTGCAAAGGGTTTACACTGGCATGTGTCTTCATATGAAAGGTCAGGCCATCTCGAACTACACTGGCCATGAGCATGGCCTGTCCACCCTCACATGTTTCTTCTGTTCCTTACTGAACATTCATTTCCAAGCAGGTTTTTGGGCCATAGGATTTTGGGTTTTCTCTAGCTTTGTCCAATGAGGAACGCTTTTTGGTCGTTGGTGTTCATTTTCCAGCTCTCACTTTTGGCTTCTTCTGTGAATTTGTGGAACAGGAAGAGCTCCGAATCTCCCTTCTGGCTGAGATGTCAAATTTATAACAGCAATGCATACCTGGAATGTTCGGACCACACTTGTCAAAAGGGCTTGGTTTTGCAGATGACATCCTGAAAGTAACTGCACTGTCCTTTCAGTTACCCAAAGACTACTTCAAATGAAATAAAAAAGAATATTCTCAAGTTTAACCTTACAATATCTTCAGTTCAGTCGCTCAGTCGTGTTCGACTCTTTGAGACCCCATGAATCGCAGCACACCAGGACTCCCTGTCCATCACCAACTCCTGGAGTTCACTCAGACTCACGTCCATCGAGTCCGTGATGCCATCCTGCCATCTCATCCTCGGTTGTCCCCATCTCCTCCTGCCCCCAATCCCTCCCAGCATCAGAGTCTTTTCCAATGAGTCACCTCTTCTCATGAGGTGGCCAAAGTACTGGAATTTCAGCTTTGGCATCATTCCTTCCAAAGAAATCCCAGGATTGTTCTCCTTCAGAATGGACTGGTTGGATCTCCTTGCAGTCCAAGGGACTCTCAGGAGTCTTCTCCAACACCACAGTTTAAAAGCATCATTTCTTCGGAGCTCAGTCTTCCTCACAGTCCAACTCTCACATCCATATGTGACCACAGGAAAAACCATAGCCTTGACTAGAAGAACCTTAGTCGGCAAAGTAAGGTTTCTGCTTTTGAATGTTCTACCTAAGTTGGTCATAAATTTTCTTCCAAGGAGTAAGCGTCTTTTAATTTCATGGCTGCAGTCACCATCTGCAGTGATTTTGTAGCCCCCCAAAATAAAGTCTGACACTGTTTCCACTGTTTCCCCATCTATTTCCCATGAAGTGATGGGACTGGATGCCATGATCTTTGTTTTCTGAATGTTGAGCTTTAAGCCAACTTTTCACTCTCCACTTTCACTTTCATCAAGAGGCTTTTTAGCTCTTCTTCACTCTCTGCCATAAGGGTGGTGTCGTCTGCATATCTGAGGTTATTGATATTTCTCCTGGCAATCTTGATTCCAGCTTGTGTTTCTTCCAGTCCAGCGTTTCTCATGATAGAGTCTGCATATAAATTAAATAAGCAGGATGACAATATACAGCCTTGATGTATTCCTTTTCCTATTTGAAACCAGTCTGTTGTTCCATGTCCAGTTCTAACTATTGCTTCCTGACCTGCATACAGATTTCTTAAGAGGCAGGTTAGTTGGTCTGGTATTCCATTCTCCTTCAGAATTTTCCACAGTTTATTGTGATCCACACAGTCAATGGCTTTTGCATTGTCAATAAAGCAGAAATAGATGTTTTTCTGGAACTCTCTTGCTTTTTCCTTGATCCAGCAGATGTTGGCAATTTGATCTCTGGTCCCTCGCCTTTTCTAAAACCAGCTTGAACATCAGAGAGTTCACGGTTCACGTATTGCTGAAGCCTGGCTTGGAGAATTTTGAGCATTACTTTACTAGCATGTGAGATGAGTGCAATTGTTCGGTAGTTTGAGCATTCTTTTCATTTCCGTTTTTTGGAATTGAAATGAAAACTGACCTTTTCCAGTCCTGTGGCCACTGGTGAGTTTTCCAAATGTGCTGGCATACTGAGTGCAGCACTTTCACAGCATCATCTTTCAGGATTTGAAACAGCTCAACTGGGATTCCATCACCTCCACTAGCTTTGTTTGTAATGATGCTAAGGCCCACTTGACTTCACTTTCCAAAATGTCAGGCTCTAGATTAGTGATCACACCATCATGATTATCTGGATCATGAAGATCTTTTTTGTACAATTCTTCTGTGTATTCTTGCCATCTCTTCTCAATATCTTCAGCTTCTGTTAGGTTCATACCGTTTCTGTCTTTTATCGAGCCCATCTTTGCATGAAATGTTCCCTTGGTATCTCTAATTTTCTTGAAGAAATCTCTAGTCTTTCCCATTTTGTGGTTTCCCTGTATTTCTTTGCATTGATCGCTGAAGAAGGGTTTCTTATCTCTTCTTGCTGTTCTTTGGAACTCTGCATCCAGATGCTTATATCTTTCCTTTTCTCCTTTGCTTTTCACCTGTCTTCTTTTCATAGCTATTTGTAAGGCCTCCTCAGACAGCCATTTTGCTTCTTTCCATTTCTTTTCCATGGGGATGGTCTTGATCTCTGTCTCCTGTACAATGTCACAAACCTCATTCCATAGTTCATCAGGCACTCTATCTATCAGATCTTGGCCTTTAAATCTATTTCTCACTTCCACTGTGTAATCATAAGGGATTTGATTTAGGTCATAGCTGAATGGTCTAGCAGTTTCCCCTACTTTCTTCAATTTAAATCTGAATTTTGTAATAAGGAGTTCATGATCTGAGCCACAGTCAGCTCCTGGTCTCATTTTTGTTGACTGTATATAGCTTCTCCATCTTTGGCTTCATAAAATGTAATCAATCTGATTTCGGTGTTGACCATCTGGTGATGTCCATGTGTAAAGTCTTCTCTTGTGTTGTTGGAAGAGAGTGTTTGCTATGACCAGTGCATTTTCTTGGCAAAATGCTATTAGTCTTTGCCCTGCTTCATTCCACACTCCAAGGCCAAATTTGCCTGTTACTCCAGGTGTTTCTTGACTTCCTACTTTTGCATTCCAGTCCCCTATAATGAAAAGAACATCTTTTTTGGGTGTTAGTTCTAAAAGATCTTATAGGTCTTCATAAAACCGTTCAACTTCAGCTTCTTCAGAATTACTGGTTGGGGCATAGACTTGGATAGCTGTGATATTGAATGTTTTGCCTTGGAGATGAACACAGATCATTCTGTCATTTTTGAGATTGCATCCAAGTACTGCATTTCGGACTCGTTTGTTGACCATGATGGCTACTCTATTTCTTCTGAGGGATTCCTGCCGCAGTAGTAGATATAATGATCATCTGAGTTAAATTCACCCATTACAGTCCATTTTAGTTCACTAATTCCTAGAATGTTGACATTCACCCTTGCCACCTCTTGCTTGACCACTTCCAATTTGCCTTGATTCATGGACTGACATTTCAGGTTCCTATGCAATATCGCTCTTTACAGCATCGGATCTTGCTTCTACCACCAGTCACATCCACAACTGGGTATTGTTTTTGCTTTGGCTCCATCCCTTCATTCTTTCTGGAGTTATTTCTCCACTGATCTTTAGTAGCATATTGGGCACCTAATGACCAGGGGAGTCCCTCTTTTGGTATCCTATCATTTAGCCTTTTCATACTGTTCATGGGATTCTCAAGGCAAGAATACTGAAGTGGCTTACCATTCCCTTCTCCAGTGGACCACCCTTTTCCAGACCTCTCCACCATGACCCGACAGTGTTGGGTTGCCCCGCAGTCATGGCTTGGTTTCATTGAGTTAGACAAGGCTGTGGTCCTAGTGTGACTAGATTGACTAGTTTTCTGTGAGTTTGCTTTCAGTGTGTCTGCCTTCTGATGCCCTCTTGCAACACCTACCATCTTACTTAGGTTTCTCTTACCTTGGGCGTGGGGTAACTCTTCACGGCTGCTCCAGGAAAGCACAGTCACTCCTCCTTAACTTGGATGAAGGGTGTCTCCTTACCACCACCGTTCCTGACCTTCAACGTGGGATAGATATGTGGAGAGTCAGAAAAAATGCCCTGGAGAAAGGAAGAGTTACCCATTTCAGTTTTCTGGCCTAGATAACTCCAAGGACTTTAAAAACCATGGGATTGCAAAGAGTCTTACAAGACTAAGTGCCTATAAAGTTCCCTCTCTGCCAGAAAAAAAAAATGTTTTTTCTATCATTTCAGTGACTGGCATTGATTGCAGACACCCAAAGAATGGGAAGAAGAGGAGAAAGAAAAAGACTAATGTTGTCAGGTGGGGGAAGGAGAAATGGGGAGTGCTTGACATGAATTTGCTGGGAAGTGGGAGGATAGAATGAGAAGGTACGTATGTAGGCATTGGTGATGGTTACACAGCACTGTGAAGGCCTTAATATTCCCAAATTGCATCAATTAAAGTAAATTTTACTAACAGAAACCTAACAGAAAAAAAAATACATAAAGCCATAAAAAAATAAAACATCACAAGACAGCTATACACATACCAGATGCAAATAAACTCAGAGGAAGGGCACTCAAGCTGCCCTGGGTGGGGAGCGAGTTGATGGCATCTACGGGAAGCAGGCAGGGATGGAGGTTGCAGAGCCAACCGCTCCCCTGGACAAGGTGTTTCCAGAAAGGGCTCCAGGTCTCTGTCCAGAGGAGGGGCCCGTTCTCCCTGCAGGGGTGCATCAGTCATCGTGGGCATCTGGGTCTTGGGCCAGAGCCAGGGCAGGCTCTCCCTGCAGAGGTGGTAACTCATGCCCTGACTCGGGTTCTCCTGCCAAAGCCTGAGCAGGTACAGTTGCAGGTGGAGGTGGATGTTCTCACTGAGGAGGTAGGACATCGGTGCCTGTGGCTGGGGGTCCTGCAGGCACCGAGGTCCGATATGCCCAGTGTGCTGGCCAGTACCCCAGCTGGCCCGGTGTCTGGGAAGGGAAGTCTCAGGTCTCAATGTCGCCTCAGTGGATCCCTGGGTCCTGCACCTGTAGTACCCACAGCTGTAGGGACAGGACTTGGAAGTGGAATCTGGTTGTAATGAGAGGCCAGTGCTAGAGCTGTGAGAGAAGAGAAGGTTAGCCATCGCCAGCATTTTGATGTGTGTATACGGGGACAGAAAGCTTCCCAGATAATCGCAAAGAATACACAGCATAGGATGCACTCTGACTGCAGTGTGAAAGTTGGGTGGTGTGAGCCCAGCCTTTGTTCCAGGCCCAGACCCAGCTCTGGGGGACTCCTCCCTTTGTAACTCCGCACCCCCTCTGCACACACTTACCTGCACAGCCCCAGCCTCCTACCCTCTGTGCTCTGCCATGCTGGGCTCCAGGTCCTCCTGCTGCCTCAGACGCAGGGTTTCTCGGGGCTCAGGGTCAGAGCCGGGTGTGCTGAGCTCCATGGCAGCCTGAGACTGGGCCTTGGGATGTGTCCTTGGTGGTGTGTGTGGAGCAGGCCTTCCCTTCTTCCTCTTCATTCCCATTTGGGCTGATCCCTCCATGGGCATGCTCACCTGGAGTCTGCACTGGGCCTCACAAGCAGTGGGGTGGTGATCCAACGCCTCCCTCAGGGAGGTGAACGGGGTGCCCCCCTCATCGGCCACATCGACTGGGAAGCTCTGAAATGACCCCGACCATCACCCAGCACTGCCTGGAGTCTACTGAGCTGGGCCTGACCTGTATGGTGGATGCTTCTGCCTGCTCGAAATTCTGCTGCCAACAGAAACATGTGTCTGCTCAGGTACCCACCCTGGACGAAGGAGACAGCCTTAAGGGAATGGAGTCTTCCTGGGCAGCCGGTGCTGCCTGGACTCTTCCAATCCCACCCAGCCTGGTCTCCCCTGGGTTGTGGACACACCCAGCCCACAGACTTTTGAGCCACATCCACAGCAGCTTGCTTGAGGCAGAGATCCCCCAGGAAACCCCCATGCACACACACAGGGAAAGGACTCAGGGTTACCCGGGTGGGATGAGAGAGGGGACCTGGCCTGGGCTGGAGCTCCCCTGTTACCTTTCTGTTTCTCAGGCAAAGGGCCAGAAGCCTCTCGGGGGGCGTCCTGAGGCAGCACCGACTGCATTTCCACACATTCAGCTGATGAGCTCTCCAGAGTTCTGGCCTCTGGGAAGGGGCAAACAGCAAAATATCCTGGCTGTTCACGAACTTGCTGGGGGCTCCTCTCCACTGTGAAGTCTGGATATCTGGTTTCCGTGTTCTGTTGGGTTCTGTTGCCAGGAAGTGACATCATTTCCTGGGTTTCCTGCTGGGGTCTGTTACACAAAGCCCCCCAAGGGAACGTCTGCGTTTCTGTCTGTTCACCCATCCCCTTAGGCCATGCACAGGCACAGTGACACGCACACCGCTCACCCCACAGCTTTGGAAGGCTTGGGTGCAGCCAGCGCCTGAGCTCTGAGGACCCAGCTCTTTCAGACAGGCTCCTTCTTATCTGTGATGTGGCCCTTGACAAGCCATATGCCTCTCAGGGTTTCCCTAGTCTCTCCATCTGCAGAGTGGGGTCTGTCTCTCATCTAATGCCTTGGTCTGTAAGCCTACAGCACCTACATGCCTTTCAACCTGGGGCTGGTATCACAAAGAGCTTGTGCCCTGGGACACAAGGCAAGCTTCAATACATGGCTGACCTAGCACAGAATGGGGCAGAAACAGGCCTGGATGGGCTCTGGGACCTCAGAAAAGGCACTCCCCTTCCTGCCTATTTTGAGACCCAACACTCCTGCTTCCCCCAAAGGAGGACTGAAAGGAAGACTGGAAGGTCACCTTCTCTTATTTTAAAGAGGACCCAGCTTTCTGGTTGTCCTTCTTCCATTGAGATTTTGGTTCAAGTGCCCCATCTCGGCTTCCGTGGGTGGGTAAGCCTATAATGGCTCCCTACATTCTTCTCCTTTACTCTCATAAGCTTGGATCATTTTCCCACTTCTGCGGTGGATGGGCACTATCACTGCTTCTAACTTTCAGATAGATTTATGAAAATGTCTGTAAACTCTGCTCATCTCCTCTCTCTTGTTCAGTGTCTCTCTCTAGAAATGTCTTTCTTTTCTTTTTGAAATTCAGTCTCTGTCTTCCTTTTTCTCTTTCTCTCTGTCTCTCCTGTGGATGGATGGATGCCATTGAATGCACATGGATATTGTTAGCTTAGGGATAAGTTTTAGGGATAAGTTAGAGTGAGATCAAGTGTTTAGGTTGGAGTTGGTGCTGGGGGATGGGGCAAGGGTGGTGTGTTTTTTCTTGGAGACTTGAGTGCTGTTTGTTCTTAGTCTATTTTACATAGGAACCGCTTATCAGATACATCACTTGCAACTCGTCTCTTATGTTCAGTTTACCATCTTCTTGATTTGTGAAAGCTTGATTCCCTGGTGGCTCAGTTGGTAAAGCGTCTACCCACAATTTGGGACCATGGTTTGATCCCTGGGATGGGAAGATCCTCTGGAGAAGGAAATGGCAAACCACTCATGTACTCTGGCCTAGAAAATTCCATGGATGGAGGAGCCAGGTGGGCTACAGTCCATGGAGTCACAAAGAGTTGGACAAGACTGAGCCACTTCACTTTACTTGTGATTCACACACAGATTTGTAGTTTCAACACCACTAAAGATTGTGTGCGGGTGCAGGAGGGCCGAGAGGAACTACTCCATGTTCAAGATCAGGAGGGGTGGCCCTGATGAGATACCCCTCGTCCAAGGTAAGGAGCAGTTGCTGCACTTTGGTGGAGCAGCTGTGAATAGATACACCACGACCAAGGTGAGAGAAACCCAAGAAAGACGGTTGGTGTTGTGAGACGGCATCAGAGGGCAGACACATTGAGACCATAATCACAGACAACTAGCCAATCTGATCACATGGACCACAACCTTATCTAACTCAGTGAAACTAGGCCATGCCGTGAGACCCAAGGCAGATCGCTCATGTTGGAAAGGGCTGACAGAATGTGGTCCACTGGAGAAGAGAATGACAAACCACTTGAGTATTCTTACCTTGAGTACCCCATGAACAGTATGAAAGGGCAAAATGAGAGGATACTGAAAGAGGAACTGCCAGGTCGTTTAGTGCCCAGTAAGCTAACTGGGAAATCAGTGGAGAAATAACTCCAGAAAGACTGAAGGGATGGAGCCAAAGCAAACACAATACCCAGTTGTGGATGTGACTCGTGAAACAAGCCAAGTCCGATGCTGTAAAGAGCAATATTTCATTGGAACCTGGAATTCTAGCTTCAGGAATCAAGGCAAAGTGAAAGTGGTCAAACAGGGGATAGCAAGAGTGAACATTGACATTCTAGGAATCAGCGAACTAAAATGGACTGGGATGGGTGAATTTAACTCAGATGACCATGATATCTCCTACTGTGGGCAAGAATTCCTTGGAAGAAATGAAGTAGCCATCATGGTCAACAAAAGAATCTGAAATGCAGTACTAGGATGCCCTCTCAAAAACGACAGAATGATCTCTGTTCCTTTCCAAGGCAAACCACTCAATATCAGGTAATCCAAGCCTATGCCCCAACCAGTAATGCTGAATAAGTTGACGTTGAACGGTTCTATGAAGACTTTCAAGACCTTTTTGAACTAACACCCAATAAAGTTGTCCTTTTCATTCTAGGAGACTGGAATGCAAACGTAGGAAGTCAAGGAACACCTGGAGTAATAGGCAAATTTGGCCTTGGAGTACGGAATGAAGCAGGGCAAATAATAGAATTTTGCCAAGAGAGCGCACTGGTCATAGCAAACAGCCTCTTCCCACAAGAGAAGACTCTACACATGGGCATCATTAGATGGTCAACACTGAAATCAGACAGATAACATTCTGTGCAGCCAAAGGTGCAGCCACACACTATCCATAGATTGTGCAGAAACAAGACGGGGAGCTGACCGGCTCAGACCATGAAGTTCTTATTGCTAAATTTAGACTTAAATTGAAGAAAGTAGGAAAAACCACTAGACAATTCAGGTATGACCTAAATCAAATCCCTAATGATTGTGAGAAATAGATTTAATGTATTAGATCTGATAGAGTGCCTGATGAACTATGGACAGAGGTTCGTGAAATTGTAGAGGAACAGGGATCAAGAGAGTCAACAAGAAAAAGAAAGGCAAAAAAGCAAAGTGGCTGTCTGAGGAGGCCTTACAAATAGCTGTGAAGAGAAAAGAAGAGAAAAGCAAAGGCGAAAAGGAAAGATGTAAGCCTCTGAACGCATCATTCCAAAGAATAGCAAGGAGAGATAAGAAAGCCTTCAGGAGTGAACAATGCAAAGAAATAGAAGAAAATAACAGAGTGGAAAAGACTCGAGATCTCGTCAAGAAAATGAGAGATACCAAGGGATCATTTCATGCAAAGATGGGCTCGATAAAGATAGAAATGGTATGGACCTAAAAGAAGCAGAGGATATTAAGAAGATGTGGCAAGAATTCGCAGAAGAACTGCACCAAAAAGATCTTCCCAACCCAGATAATCACGATCGTGTGATCACTCACCTAGTATCAGACATCCTGGAATATGAAGTTAAGTGGGCTTAAGCATCACTATGAAGGAACTAGTGGAGGTGATGGATTTCAAGTTGAGCTCTTTCAAATCCTGAAAGATAATGCTGTGAAAGTGCTGCACTCGATATGACAGCAAATTTGGAAAACTCAGCAGTGGCCACAGGACAGGAAAAGTTCAGTTTTCGTTCCAAGGCCAAAGAATGTTCAAATTACCTCACAGTTGCAATCATCTCACACGCTAGTAAAGTAACTCTCAAAATTCTCCAAGTGAGGTTCAGTAATACATGAACCGTGAACTTCCAGATATTCAAGCTAGTTTTAGAAAAGGCAGAGGAACTAGAGATCAAATTGCCAACATCCGCTGCATCCTTGAAAAAGCAAGAGGGTTCTAGAAAAACATCTATTTCTGGTTTATTGACTATGCCAAAGCCTTTGACTGTGTGAATCACAATAAAGTGTTGGAAAATTTTCAAGAGGTGGGAATGCCAGACTACCTGACCTGCCTCTTGAGAAACCTATATGCAGGTCACAAAGCAAATGTTAGAACTTGACATGGAACAACAGATTGGTTACAACTAGGGAAAGGAGTACGTCAAGGCTGTATATTGTCCCCCTGCTTCTATAACTTATATGGAGAGAACATCATGAGAAAGGCTGGGCTGGAAGAAGCACAAGCTGGAATCAGGATTGCTGGGAGAACTATCAATAACTGCCGGAAGCCAGTGTGAGGAATCCCGCCCGTGACAAGGTCATGAGGAAGGAAGCTGACATACGCAAGGCATGCTCAGACTTCAGGGACCCCTCTGGATATTCCTAAGCATGTACCCCAGCAAAAATCTGCCGGCTTTTGTGCTCTGCTTTTCCGCTTTTCTGATATTCTCTGGAAAAAAGTCAATTCAGGGTTTTAGTCTTCTGCATTTGAAAGGGATGTTTCAGTTAAACCCCTCTGATAGCTCTCTAGCCTGCCTAACAGGTTCCCCAGACCTCTTACAGCTTGTGAATTGCTTACAGCCCCCAACCGCGAGAGGCACAAAGCTTACAGCTTGTGAATTGCTTACAGCCCCCCAACCGCGAGAGACATCTTAAAGATACAGAGCCCTTTCTAAAGAGTTAAAAATTATATTGGTAGAGGGTTTTCACTGTTGACTCAAGGATTGCTGCCAGACCTCCTTATTCTTTATCTTTTAGGCACCTGAAAATATGTTAATGTAAGCAGGATGTAGAAAAAGATACATAGTAGTTTAGATGTGAGCAACACTAGACTTTTGAGTTAATTGCTTCTCTTTTGCTGTAAATCACTGTACTCCCTCTACTTGTTATAAGTTGCTGTATCCTTGCTGTGTAAGAATGTAACTTTATTTAGTGCTTTCTGAGAGTGGCACCAGACCTTGGGAAGATCAACACAAATAAGTCTTGTGGTTGACAAACCCTTATCAGAAAAAAGGCTGTAAAATGTTAAATTGGCCCTTTTGGCTGGAAGATGATGTAAATTACCTAAGACTTGTGTATACAATTAGGCGTGCAGAGAGAAAAGCCTGGTTTTGATAAGAGTCTGGACTGCTAACGCTGCATAACTTTGTGTTACCCATTGATCTCCATGTTTTATCAAAAGTATAAAAGGCCTTCTGAACAATAAAGGATGGACCAGATTCTCGGACCAGTTTCTCAGACTTGTCTCGGCCTGGTTTCTTGGGAATCTGGCTCCCCCCGTGTCTCTCTCTCTCTCTTTTTCTCTCCCTTTTCTTCCCTCTGCTCTTTACTTTAATTTCAGGCTGAATTTCCATCTGGGGCGTGGAGGCTCGCCAGGTCTACTTATTTGCCCTGGTTATTAAGATCCACGCGAAAGGGAGCTTAAGGCGAGGCACCCTTAGATATTCAAGCGGGCACCGGTGGCCCAACGTAGATGGTGCAAATTCCTTGTCTGGAATTTTATTGGTCTTCGGCGTAAACCAAGCTATTCAGCCCTCTTTCTTCACTTAATCTTCCTACTGCACTATAGTTTCTTAATCTAATCTAATATTAATAAATAAGTCTTTCCACGCCAACGCCGTCCACCCTTCGAATTCCCTGGATCCACCGGGGCTGGACCCCGGCAAATAACCTCATATATGCAGATGACAGCACCCTTCTGGCAGAAAGTGAAGAGGAATTAAAGTGCCTCTTGATGAAAGTGAAAGAGGAGAGTGAAAACGTTGGCTTCAAGCTCAACATTCAGAAAACGAAGATCATGGCCTCAATCCCATCACATCCTAGCAAATAGATAGGGAATTGTGGAAACAGTATCAGAAATTGTGGTGTTGGAGAAAACACTTGAGAGTCCCTTGGACTGCAAGGAGATCCAACCAGTCCATTCTGAAGGAGGGCAGCCCTGGAATTATTTTGGAAGGAATGATGCTAAAGCTGAAACTCCAGTACTTTGGTCACCTCATGCGAAGAGTTAACTCATTGGAAAAGACTCTGATGCTGAGAGGGATTGGGGGCAGGAAGAGAAGGGGACGACAGAGGATGAGATGGCTGGATGGCATCACTGACTCGATGGACATGAGTCTGAGTGGACTTCGGGAGATGGTGATGGACTGGGAGGCCTGGTGTGCTGCTATTCATGGGGTCTCAGAGAGTTGGACACGACTGAGCGACTGAACTGAACTGAACTGAATATGTAAAGGAAGAGTGGAGGCCCCTTGGGGCTATTTTGCACCCATTGGGAAAGTAAGTTGGATCCCTGACTCACAAAACACCACCATAGAAATTAAGACACATACTAAGAACTAACAATTGAAAGGAAAACTTGACAAATTTTATAACAATTTCTGACGAGTGAATACCTTACTTTATAATTGATGTATCATGCATTTTAAAAATTGTTCTTGTTTAAGGGGGACAGCAACGTGATTGAGGGATTCCGTGTCTCAGGGGTTTCCTTGGACAAAATTCACTCCATTTGAGGGGCCCTGGACTATGTCCTCTACTCAGAACAGGAAAGAATTCTGAAAACACAGAGCAGCATGTGGTGGTGCTAGTGGGTATTTTTTCACTGAATCAATTATTCTATCATGACACACAGAAG
Source organism: Ovibos moschatus (assembly GCA_021462335.1). Taxonomy (NCBI): domain Eukaryota; kingdom Metazoa; phylum Chordata; class Mammalia; order Artiodactyla; family Bovidae; genus Ovibos; species Ovibos moschatus. The sequence continues at coordinate 139,965 of JAJUWZ010004406.1, forward strand.
AAGCCTAGATGCTAGGAGGGGGATCTCCAAACCTATCTTCAAACAGGAGGCCTTGCTCCCTTGAATAGTGTTGCATGAAACTACGCTTGGGAAGGGAAGAGGTGTGTCATGAAAATTTTGTCTGCAGAGAACAAAGTGCTGTGTAGAGACGTTGTGCAAGCTCGTCCCAGGATACGGAGCACAAGGACACAGTGACCTGATTCTCAGCCCTGCTCTTGGGACATCGCACTGTCTCCACCTCTGACATATGGTGAGGCCCTCACAGGTGTCCTGGAGAGTATGGGCACATGACCTGAATCTGTCCAATCTGTGTGTTCCATCCTCCCTGGCTACCATGATGGGCTCAGGACTTGGGCAGTGACCAATCAGGACCCAGGGCCGGAACTCAGGCAACAATCAAGGGGAAGAGGAGCTCTGGTTCTGCTGGGAGGGTCAGGGCTTCTGAGGTCAGTCTACAGCAGTGGGACGAGCATGAGTTCAGCCTGGGGCAATTGGTGACCTTTCTGCTCCCATCAAGGCAGAGGCTCTGGCGGGCCTCTGAGAATGAGGGCCCTGCTGAGCTTAGGTTTTGAGAGCACTGACTCCTGCTGTGATCCTGAAGCTCCACCTGAAACTGGAGGAAAGCCATCTGCTTGGGAGTCCTCCTGCTTATCTGTGAGCTTGTGGAACCACGCTGGTTTTTCTGTCCAGCGGGCTAAGTGGAGACCCTGCAAAAGCAAGTGTGTGGGTTTTGGCTGGCTTCAGGAAAGAAACACCAGATGGCACTGGGAGATTCCAGTCTAATCTGGATTCAGGGGATATCTCTTGAAAGTGAAGGGACAAGTCCGTCTGCTATGTCTGACTGTTCGTGAACCCATAGACTATAGGATCCATGGAATTCTGCAGGCAAGAATACTGGAGTGGGCAGCCTTTCGCTTCTCCAAGGGATCTTCCAAACCCAGGGGTCGAACCCAGGTCTCTGCATGCAGGCAGATTCTTTAGTGGCTGAGCCACAGAAAGGCCAAAGAATATTGGACTGGGTATACTGACCCTTCTGAGGCTGACCAGGATTTCCTGACCCAGGAATCAAACTGGGCGCTCCTGCAGTGCAGAAGGATACTTCACCAGCTGAGGTATCAGGGAAGCCCAGCATCTCTTAAGACCAGCTACTAATTGTAGGATTACCCTAAAGAGTCATCACAGTTTTAAGGTAGCAACATGCTAATGTAGCAATTGATGTCTTTATTCTAGAGGACAAAACTGGGGCTCTTAGAAGGGGGTAACTCAGCTATAGCAAGGAAGTGTGTACCCAGACAAACCCTGAAGTTCCTGCTGTTAGAACTCAGAGAAGCCACATGGTGAAGCTTGTCCGTGTGACAGGAGCTAATGCACCCAGCCCACACTGCGTGCTGCGGGGACCTGACTTGCTAACTGCCTTCTGGCAGCTCAGAGACTCACAAAATCAGTTTGCACTGAAGAAAGGAATGGAAGCTCCCTTCATCCACCTCACCACAACCTGCGGGTCCTCCCACACCCTGCTCCCTTCCTCCTGTTTTCTGAGGAAATTAGAGTCATGCTCATGTGACCACATTGGCTGTCCTGTGCTCACAGGCTACCACTGGAGTTGCTAAAGGAGAGACCAAGACACTTTGGCCCTGAGTATCTCTCTTTCTTTTGCACCATCGAGGCCCTTCTCCAAAATTGTACTCGAGAGCCATATTTTGAGACGTGCAGGGACCCTCCTTCAGTTTGCAACAAGTTGTATCCACTGCTGTCCTTTCAATGCCTCCCTTAAAACTCAGTTCATGTGCTCCGTTGCCTGTATGGTGGCCCACCTGGCTGCCATGTGAAGGACAGACATGACTGTGAATCAAAATCTCAGATATGACAGCTGGGTATCTGTGTATAAAGAACCTGATTATTCACACTGCGGAGTACATCATGAGAAACGCTGGACTGGAAGAAACACAAGCTGGAATCAAGATTGCCAGGAGAAATATCAATAAACTCAGATATGCAGATTACACTACCCTTATGGTAGAAAGTGAAGAGGAACTAAAAAGCCTCTTGATGAAAGTGAAAGTGGAGAGGGAAAAGTTGGCTTAAAGCTCAACATTCAGAAAACGAAGATCATGGCGTCTGGTCCCATCACTCCATGGGAAATAGATGGAGAAACAGTGGAAACAGTGTCAGACTTTACTTTTGGGGTTCCAAAATCTCTGCATATGGTGATTGCAGCCATGAAATTAAAAGACGCTTCCTCCTTAGAAGAAAAGTTATGACCAACCTAGATAGCATATTCAAAAGCAGAGACATTACTTTGCCGACTAAGGTCCGTCTAGTCAAGGCTATGGTTTTTCCAGTAGTCATGTATGGATGTGAGAGTTGGACAATGAAGTAGTCTGAGCGCCAAAGAACTGATGCTCTTGAACTGTGGTGATGGAGAAGACTCTTGAGAGTCCCTTGGACTGCAAGGAGATCCAACCAGTCCATTCTGAAGGAGATCAACCCTTTGATTGCTTTGGAAGGAATGATGCCAAAGCTGAAACTTCAGTACTTTGGCCACCTCATGAGAAGAGTTGACTCACTGGAAAATACTTTGATGCTGGGAGGGATTGGGGGCAAAAGAAGAAGGCGACGAATGAAGATGAGATGGCTGGATGGCATCACTGACTCAATGGATGCAAGTCTGAGTGAACTCTGGGATTTGGTGATGGACAGGGAAGCCTGGTGTGCTAAGATTCATGGGGTCACAAAGAGTCGAACACGACTGAGCGACTGAACTGAACTGAACTGAAAGGCTGAAGTAGGCTTCAGGGGTCCAGAACTAGGGCTTGGGCCAAAGTGACTCAACAGGCGTTTGGACGCCAGGGGAGGCTTCTGGCTCCAGAGGGGATGGGGCGCATTTATTGAGGTTCTGAAGGACCACTCTATACAGGTTCACGGTGCATAGAGAAAACAAGGTGGAGTCTAACCTGGAAGTGGTCACAGCTCATGGCTGAGCCAGCTGCCTTCTTGAGGGTAGGATGTGGGGCAGAGGAAGGGACCCAGGTCTGTTCCCTTGTGTGGTACCTGGGGCATGTTGACACCAGACTAAACACTTACATGGTGACGATCATCGCTGCTGTCTGGAAAGGGTTTACACTGGCATGTGTCTTCATCTGAGAGGTCAGGCCATCTCGAACTACACTGGCCATGGGTATGGCCTGTCCAACTTCACATGTTTTTTCTCTTCCTTACTGAACATTCATTTCCAAGAGGGTTTTGGGCCATAGGATGTTGGGTTTTCTCTAGCTTTGTCCAATGAGGAACGCTTTTTGGTCGTTGGTGTTGTTCATTTTCCAGCTCTCTCTTTTGGCTTCATCTGTGAATTTGTTTGTGGAACAGAAAGAGCTCCTAATCTCCCTTCTGGCTGAGATGTCAAATTTACAACAGCAATACCTACCTGGAACGTTCTTACCAGATTTGCCTAAAGGGCTTGGTTTTGCAGATGACATCCTGAAAGTACCTACACTGTCCTTTCAGTTACCCAAAGATTACTTCAAATGAAATAAAAAAGAGAATTCTCAAGTTTAATCTTACAATATGTAGAGAGTCAGAAAAATCCCATGGAGAATGGGAAAGTTACCCATTCCAGTTTTCTGACCTAGATAACTCCATGGACTGTGAGAACCATTGGACTGCAAAGAGTCTAACAAGACTAAGCGCCTATAAATTTCCCTCTCTGTCAGAAAAAAAAAAATCTATTTTTCCATCATTTCAGTGATTGACATTGATTGTGGACACCCAAAGAATGGGAAGAAGTGGAGAAAGAAGAAGACTAAATGTTGTCAGTTGGGGGAAGGAGGAATGGGTAGTGCTTGACATGAATGGGGAGTGCTTGACATGAATTTGCTGGGAAGTGGGGGGATAGAATGAGAAGGTGCGAATGTAGACATTGGTGATGGTTACACAGCACTGTGAAGGCCTTAATATGCCAAAATAGCATCAGTTTTAGTAAAATTTACTAAGAGAAACTTAACAGGAAAAAATACATAAAGCCAAAAGAAATAAAACATCACAAAAAAGCTACACACACACCAGATGCAAATAAGCTCAGGGGATGGGAACTCAAGCTGCCCTGGGTGGAGCGTGAGTTGATGGCATCCACAAGAAGCAGGCAGGGAAGGAGGCTGCAGAGCCAACCGCTCCCCTGGACAAGGTGTTTCCAGAAAGGGCTCCAGGTCTCTGTCCAGAGGAGGGGCCCGTTCTCCCTGCAGGGGTGCATCAGTCATCGTGGGCATCTGGGTCTTGGGCCAGAGCCAGGGCAGGCTCTCCCTGCAGAGGTGGTAACTCATGCCCTGACTCGGGTTCTCCTGCCAAAGCCCGAGCAGGTACAGTTGCAGGTGGAGGTGGATGTTCTCACTGAGGAGGTAGGACATCGGTGCCTGTGGCTGGGGGTCCTGCAGGCACCGAGGTCCGATATGCCCAGTGTGCTGGCCAGTACCCAGCTGGCCCGGTGTCTGGGAAGGGAAGTCTCAGGTCTCAATGTCCCCTCAGTGGATCCCTGGGTCCTGCACCTGTAGTGCCCTCAGCTGTAGGGACAGGACCTGGAAGTGAAGTCTGATTGTAATGAGAGGCCAGTGCTAGAGCTGTGAGAGAAGAGAAGGTTAGCCATCGCCAGCATGTTGATGTGTGTATACGGGGACAGAAAGCTTCCCAGATAATCGCAAAGAATACCCAGCATAGGATGCACTCTGATTGCATTGTGAAAGTTGGGTGGTGTGAGCCCAAGCCTTTGTTCCAGGCCCAGACCCAGCTCTGGGGGACTCCTCCCTGCGTAGCTCAACACCGCCTCCACACACACTCACATGCACAACTCCAGCCTCCTCCCCTCTGTGCTCTGCCATGCTGGGCTCCAGGTCCTCCTGCTGCCTCAGAGGCGGGGTTTCTCGGGGCTCAGGGTCAGAGCCGGGTGTGCTGAGCTCCATGGCAGCCTGAGACTGTGCCTTGGGATATGTCCTTGGTGGTGTGTGTGGAGCAGGCCTTCCCTTCTTCCTCTTCATTCCCATTTGGGCTGATCCCTCCATGGGCATGCTCACCTGGAGTCTGCACTGGGCCTCACAAGCAGTGGGGTGGTGATCCAACGCCTCCCTTTGGGAGTTGAACGGGGTGCCCCCCTCATTGGCCACATCGACTGGGAAGCTCTGAAATGACTCTGACCATCAGCCCGCCCTGCCTGGAGTCTACTGAATTTCTGCTGCCAGCAGAACCATGTGTCTGCTCAAATACTTACCCTGGATGAACGAGACACCCCTGAGAGAGTGGGGTCTTTCTGGGCAGCCGGTGCTTCCTTGATTCTCCCCATCCTGCCCAGCCTTGTCTCCCCTGGGGTGTGGACACACCCAGCCCACAGACTTGTGAGCCACATCCGCAGGGGCTTGCTTGAGGCAGAGATAAACCAGGAAATCCCCATGCACACACAGAAGGAAAGGGTTAGCTGGGTGGGATTGGAGAGGGGACCTGGCCCAGGATGGAGCTCCCCTGTCACATTTCTGTTCCTTTGGGCAAAGGGCCAGAGGCCTCTCGGGGGGTTCCTGAGGCAACACTGACTGCGTTCCCACACACCCAGCTGGTGAGCTCTCCCGAGTCCCCAGCCTCTAGGAAGGGGCAAACAGCAAAACATCCTGGCTGCCCGCAAACTTGCTGAGGACTCTTCTCCGCTGTAAGGCCTGGAAATCCGGTTTCTGTGTTCTGTTGGGTTCTGTTGCCAGGAAGTGATGGCATTTCCTAAGTTCTTTGCTGAGGTCCCTTACACAAAGCTCCCCAAGCGAACCTCTGGGTTTCTGTCTGTTCACCCACCCCCTTAGGCCATGTGCAGGCACAGTGACACCCACACCGCTCACCCCACAGCTTTGGAAGGCTTGGGTGCAGCCAGGGCATGAGCTCTGAGAACACAGCTCTTTCAGCAGGCTCCTTCTTCTCATCTGTGATGTGGCCCTTGACAAGCCATATGCCCCTCAGGGTATCCCTAGTCTCTCCATCTGCAGAGTGGGGTCAATCTCTCATCTAATGCCTTGGTCTGTCAGCCTACAGCACCTACATGCCTTTCAACCTGGGGCTGGTATCACATGGAGCTTGTGCCCTGGGATTTCTCAAAGGCAAGATTCAATACATGGCTGACCTAGCACAGAATGGGGCAGAAACAGGCCTGGATGGGATCTGGGACCTAGGAAAATGTCATGGAAATTGTCAGGAAGTCTGAGACTACTTTTGCAGCTCGAGAGGAAAGCCAGCGTCCTTCTCTCCATGAGACACGAGGCATGACTTCCCTGTTGAAATTCCATAGGAACCTCAAGATCCATTGCAGCGCTGGTTAGGAATACTGAAGTTCCCGCCTCCACTCGAGATGAGGACCTAGGCCCCTGCACCAACTGCAGAGGAATCCCGAGAGACCTCGCGAGCTCGCATGGAGACCAAACTTTCCTGAGGCAAATGAGCGGTTCACTGAGGTCCCCGTTGTAACTCGAGAGGAACCCCCAGTTTCCTGCTGCAACTCGAGAAAAAGCAGGAAATTCTCCCCTCAATGCGAGATGAGGACCCTTTTCAATGCAGTGTCTCTAGAGAAATCCCACCTTCCCTTTTGAGTCTCGAAAGGATGCGTGACACCCTTGATGCAACTCAAGAAGTTCTGCAACAAAGCCATCTCCACTAGAGAGGAAAACTGAGTATCCCATCACAAATCAAGAAGAGCCCCATTTTCCCTCCTCATCTCGAGATGAAGGTCAATTTCCCTTCTTGGTTTGGAAATGTATCCCAGCTTTCCCATCGCCCCTCAAGAGGAGGCTGTCTCAAATTGAAACTCGAGAGGGACTCCAGGGGTCTGCCACAATTCAAAAAGACCCAAATGTCCCAATCTACTCCAGATCAAAATGATTCCTCTTCACTATCTCCACTGTAACCCAAAGTATCAACTCAAAACAAGATGGGAGTTGTGACAGCCCTGTGGCACCTCAATACAAAGCCACAGATCCCTATGTCAACTCGACAGGAAGCCTGACACTAATTTTAAAGCTCGAAAGGAGAGCGGACTTCCTTGACTCTGAAAGAGACAAGGCCTGACACCCATGTTGAAACTCCATAGGAACCCCGAGATTCATGTCAGCCCTCGAGAGGAACCCTGAGGTTTCAGCCTCAAGTTGAGATGAGGACATAGGCCCCTGCATCGCCTGGAGAGGTATCTCCAGAGGCCCCTCGCAAATCTCACGGAGACTTGAATTTCTTGAGGCAATACAAGTGTGTCCCTGAGGTCCCCGTTAGAACTTGAGAGGAATCCCAGGTTTCCTGCCACAACTCGAGAAAAACCAGGAGATTCTGCACTCAACGTGAGATGAGGCTCTTTTCTGCTGAAGCGTTTCTAGAGAAATCCTACGTTCCCACTTGAGCCTTGAAATGGTCCTTGACACCCATAAAGCAACTCAAGAAATTCCCCAATATACACGTTCCCATGTGAGAGGAACACCGAGGGTCCCGCCACAACTCAAGAAGAGCCCCATTTTCCCCTCCTCATCTCAAAATGAGGGCCCATTTCCCTGCTTCATCAGGAAATGAATCCCAGCGTCCCCGTCGCACCTGAAGAGGAGGTGGTCTCAGCTTGAAACTCGAGAGGAACTCCAGGGATGGTGCCACAATTCAAAAAGACACAGATGTCCCAATCCACTCCAGATAAACCTGATTCCCCTGCACTGACTCCACTGTCACCCCGATTATCAACTCAAAACACGATGGGAGTTGTGACAGCCCTGTGGCAGTGAGAAAGCCACAGATCCATAAGTCAACTAGACAGGAAGCCTGATACTATTTTGACAGGTTGAGAGGCAAGTGGCTTTCCATATCTCTGAACATGCCAAAGACTGATTCCCCTGTTGAAACTCCATGGGAACCATGAGATCCATTTCAGCACTGGAAAAGAAAAATTAGGTTCCGGCTTCAACTCGAGATGAGGACCTAGGCCCCTGCACCGACTGGAGAGGAATCCTGAGAGGCCCATCCCAACTCGCATGGAGACTAGAATTTCCAGAGGCAACAAGAGTGGGAGGTCCCGTTTTAACTCGAGAGGAACCCCAAGATTCCTGATGCAACTCTAGAAAATACAGGAGATTCTCCACTCAACACGAGATGAGGCCCTGTTCCACTGAAGTGTCTTGAGTGAAATCCCACCTTCCCTCTGGAGCCTCACAAGGGTCCTTGACACCACTGATGCAACTCAAGAAGATTCCCAACATACCCGTCTCCACTCGGGAGGAACATCAAGTGTCCCATCAACTCAAGAAGAACCCCTTTTTTCCCTCCTCATCTCGAGATAAGGCTCCATTTGCCGGCTTCGTAGGGAAAGGAATCCCAGCGTTCCCGTCGTATCTCAAGAAGAGGCAGTCTCAACTTTAACCTCGAGAGGAAATCCAGGTGTCATGCCACAATACTAAAAGACTCCAATGTCCCAATCCATTCCAGATAAACCTGATTCCCCAGCACTGACTCAACTGTCACACCAAGTGTCGACTCAAAACACAATGTCAGGTGTGACAGCCTTGTGGCACCTCGATAGAAAGCTACAGATACCTATCTCAATTTGACAGGAAGCCTGAAACTACTGTTACAGCTCGAGTGGAAAGAAGACTTCTTAGTCTCCCCACCAGATGAGGCCTGACTTCCCTGTTGAAACTCCATAGGAAACCGAAGATCCATGGCAGCACTGGAGAGGAAACCTGAGGTTTCAGCCTAAACTCGGAATGAGGACCTAGGCCCCTTCACTGACTGGAGAGGAATCCTGAAAGTCCCCTCGCAGCTCGCATTGAGACTTGATTTTCCTGAGGCAACACAAGTGCTTCCCTGAGGTCCCCATCGTAACTCTAGAGGAACCCCAAGATTCCTGCCACCACTCAAGAAAAACCAGGAGATTTTACCTTCAACGCGAGATGAGGCTCTTTTCCACTGTGGCATTTCAAGAGAAATCCCACCTTCACTCTTGCATCTTGAAAGTGTCCTTGACACCCCTGATGCAACTCAAGAAGTTCCCTGACATACCCCTCTTCACTCGAGAGGAACACAGAGGATCTGCCACAACTCAAGAAGAGCCCCGTTTTCCCTTCCTCATCTCGAGATGAGGGTCCCTTTACCTGCTTCATCAGGAAAGGAATCCCATCGGTCCTGTCACACCTCAAGAGGAGGTGGTCTCAACTTGAAAGTCGAGAGGAACTCCAGAGGTCTTACCACCATTCCAAAAGACCCCGATGCCCCAGTCCACTCCAGATACACCTGATTCCCCTTCACTGACTCGACTGTCATCCCAAGTATCGAGCCCAAACGGATGGCAGTTTTGACTGCTCTGTGGCACCTTGATAGAAAGCCAGAGATTCCTATGTCAACTCCACAGGAAGCCTGACACTACTTTGACAGCTCGAGAGGAAAGCAGAGTTCCATGTCTCCACACAAGATGAGGTCTGACTCCACTGTTGAACTCCATAGGAATCCCGAGATCCATGTCAGCATTGGAGAGGAAACTTGAGGTTCCGGTGTCAGCTCCAGATGAAGACCTAAGATCCTGCACTGACTGAAGAGGAATCCCGAGAGGCCCCTCGCAACTCGCATGGAGATTTGACTTCCCTGAGGCAATACGTGAGACTCCCTGAGTTCCACGGGTTAGCTGGAGAAGAATCCCAAGCCTCCAGCTGCAACTTGAGAAAAACCAGGAGATTCCCCCGTCTTTGCTACATGAGGCCATTTGTTCCTGCAGCACCTAGAGAGCACTCCCGAGTGCCCTCTCCAATCTTGAGATGAGGCTTGACTCTCTTCATGCAATTAAAGGTGGCCCGGAGATCCCCATCACACCTCAAGTGGAAGCCCTTGTTTCCAGCCACAATTCGAGAAGAGCCCTGTGTTTCCCACCTCATGTGGAGATGAGGGCCCATTCCCTGCTTCAACTCAAGAGGAACCAAAACTTCCCCTCACATGGCCAGAGGAGGCCTGCCTCACCTATTGATCTCAAGTGGAACCCCGAGGATCCTGCTACAGGGGAAAAGGACATCGAGTTCCCACTCAATTCGAGATAAGTCCTGATTCCCCTGCAACGGCTCCAATGGAACACCGAGGATCCCCTCACAACATGATGGGAGGCCTGACTCCCTTGCTGATCCTCTTGTAAAAGCCCAGATTCCCCACTTGAACTCGACAGGTAGCCTGACACCCCTTTGACAACTCGAGAGGAAAGCAGAATTCCATGCCCCGACACCAGACGAGGCCTGACTCCCTTGTTGAACCTTGAGAGGAAGCCTGAGATCCCCATCGCCGCTGGACAGGAACACTGAGTTGACCAACAGAACTTTAGACACAGCCCTATTCCCCGGTGGTGACTGGAGAGGATTCTCGATGTGCCCCTTGCAACATGGAAAGAGACCTGACTTCTCGGAGGCAACACAAGCAGGTCCATGAGGTCCCTTTCGCAACTTGAGAGGAACCCCAAGCTTCCCGCTGCAACTCGAGAAAAACCAGGAGATTTCCCCCGAAACACGAGATGAGGCCCTTTTCCAGAGTAGTGTCTAGAGAGGAATACCAAGTTCCCTCTTGAAATGCAAAAGTGTATTTGACACCCTTTATGCAACTTAAGAAGTCCAGGGAGATACCGTCCCCACTCGGGAGGAACACCGAGTTTCATGCCACAACTCAAGATCTACGTTTTCCCCCTCCTCAACTGGAGATGAGGGTCGATTCCCATTCTTCGTGGGGAAAGGAATCATGAAGTTCCTGTCGTACCTCAAGAGAAGGCCAGTCTCACCTTGAAACTCGAGCATATCCCCGGGAATCGTGTCTCTATATGAAAAGACCCCGATGTGGCCATCCATTCCAGATAAGCCCAATTCCCCTGCACTGACTCGAATGTCACCCCGAGTATTGACTCATAACCTGAAGGCAAGTGTGACAACCCTATGTCAACTCGACAGGAAGCCTGACACTACTTTTAAAGCTCCAGAGGAAAGCAGACTTGCATGTCTCCACTAGAAACGAGGCCTGACTTCCCTGTTGAAACTCCATAGGAACCCCAAGATTCATGTCAGCACTGGAGAAGAATCCTGAGGTTCTGGCCTCAACTCAAGATGAGGACATTGGCCCCAGCACCGACTGGAGAGGAATCCAGAAAGACTCCTCGCAACTCGTATGGAGACTTGACTTTCCTGAGGCAACACGAGCGGGTCCCTTAGGTCCCCGTCGTAACTCGAGAGGAACCCCAAGTTTCCTGTCGAAACTCGAGAAACACCAGGAAATTCTCCCCCTCAACCCGATATGAGGCCCTTTTGCACAGCGGCGTCTTGAGAGAAATCCCACCTTCCCTTTCGAGCCTCAAAAGGTCCTAAACACCCTTGAGGCAACTCCAGAAGTTTCCCGACATTGCCGTCTCCACTTGGGAGGAACCCCACTGTCCCGCCACAATTCAAGAAGAGCCCCGTTTTTCCCTCTTTATCTCGAGATGAGGGTCAATTTCCGCGCTTCTTAGGGAAAGAAATCCCGGCGTTGATATAGGGATCTGTGTTTTTCTCTCAAGGTGCCACAGGGTTGTCAAATATGCCACTGTGTTTTGAGTTGATGCTCAGGATGACAGTCGAGTCAGTATAGGGGAGCCAGGTGTATCTGGAATGGATTGGGACATGGGGTTCTTTGGAATGGTGGCATGACCCCTGGAGTTCCTCTCCAGTTTCACGTTGAGACCACCTCCTCTTGAGGTGCGACAGGAATGCCGGGATTCCTACCAGACAGAGAAGGGAATTGGACCCTCATCTCGAGATGAGGAGGGGAAAAGGGGCTATTCTTGAGTTGTGGCGGGACACTCAGGGTTCCTTTTAAGTGGAGGCGGGTATGTCGGGGAACTTCTTGAGTTACGTCAAGGGTGTCAAGGACCCTTTTGAGGCTCAAAAAGGAAGGTTGGCTTTCTCTCGCGACCCCGCAGAGGGAAAGGGCCTCATCTCGCATTGAGAGGAGAATCTCCCAGTTTTTCTCGAGTTGTGGCAGCAAATATGGGGCTCCTCTTGAGTTACGACGGGAACCTCAGGGATCTGCTCATGTTTCTGCAGGGAAGTCAGGTCTTCATGCCAGTTGCGAGGGGCCACTAGGGACTGCTCTCCAGTTGGTGCTTAGGCCTAGGGATTCATCTGGAGTTGAGGCCAAAACTCAGGCCGCCATTCCAGTGCTTACATGGGTCTCAGGGTTCCTATGGAGTTTCCAAAGGGGAGTCAGGCCTCGTCTCGTGTGCAGACATGCAAGTCTGCTTTCCTCTCGAGCTGTCAAAGTAGTGTCAGATTCCTGTCGAGTTGACATAGGGATCTGTGTCTTTCTCTCAAGATGCCACAGGGCTGTCACAACTGTCATCTTGTTTGGAGTGGATAAACGGGGTGACAGTTGAGTCAGTGCAGGGGAATCCAGTGTATCTGGAGTGGACTTGGACAATGGGGTCTTTCAGGATTGTGGCATGACCCGTGGAGTTCCTCTCGACTTTCAAGTTGAGATCGCCTCCTTTTGAGGTGCGACGGGACCGATGGGATTCCTTTCCAGACGAATGAGGGAAATAGACCCTCATCTCGAGATGAGGAGGGGAAGTGGGTCTTTTCTTGAGTTGCAGTGGGACCCTCATTGTTCCTCTCGAGTGGAGACAGGTATGTGGGGGAACATCTTGAGTTGCCTCAAGGGTGTCAAGGACCTTTTCGAGGCTGAAGAGTGAAGGTGGGATTTCTTGAGAGGCCGCAGAAAAGGGCCTCATCTCGCGTTGAGGGGAGAAACTCTTGGTTTTCCTCGAGTTGAGACAGAAAACTTGGGGTTCCACTCGAGTTACAATGGGGACCTCAGGGACCCATTCGTGTTGCCTCAGGAAAGTCAAGTCTCCATGTCAGTTCTGAGGGGCCTCTCAGAATTCCTCTCCATTCGGTGAGGGGGCCAAGGTTCTCCTCTGGAGTTTATACCAGAACCTCAGGTTTCCTCTCCAGTGCAGATATAGATCTCGGGGTTCCTATAGAGTTTGAACAGGGGAGTCAGGTCTCGTCTCCTATGGAGACATGCAATTCCGCTCTCCTCTTGAGCTGGGAAATTAGTGGCAGGCTTTCTGTCGAGTTGACATTGGGATCTGCAGTTTTCTCTCGAGGTGCCATAGGGCTGTCACACGTTCCATCTTGTTTTGAATCGATACTCGGGGTGACAGTCGAGTCAGTGCAGGGGAATCCGGTTTATCTCTAGTTGCTTTGGACATTGGGGTCTTTTTGAATTGTGGCACGATGCTGGGAGCATGTACGTGAGATTCCACCCATGACAAGGTCATGCTAAAAATCCTGACAGTGCAAGTCAGATCAGGTCTCAAGAGGTCCTCTGCCTGAGCATCGGCCCCAAAACCAGAATCTGTCTGTTTTATTATTTCATGTCTCTCACCAACACCTCTGACATTAACGGGGGGCTCTCCCCGACCACCCTTCTCTAAATAAAATTAACTTAGAGGTCTAGTTAATTAGTCTCCTGGGCCTAATTGGAGTGTTTCTATTCAGACCCATCTGATAGCTTTCTAATTTGCCTCACAGGTTTATCCGGACTTTTACTACTATGCATATGATTGTTAAGAGCTGTCCAATCACGAGAGGCACAGGATGCTTAAAAAATTCTAGGTATGTAGAGCATTTTTGAGGAGTTAAAAAATCATTAGAATAGAACTGGTTAAGGGTTTCATTGTTGAGCCAATACTTGCTGCCAAGTTTTCATATCCTTGATTTGTTGTGTGCCAGGGAGTGCATTAAATAATTTAGTTGCTATATAGAAAAAAAAAAAACAAATAACAACATTAAATCTTTAAGTTAAGTGCTTTCTTGTTGTAACCAACTGTGCCTTTGCTCTATAAGGATGTAACTTTATTTAGTACTTTGAGGGTAACACAGATTAAAGAAAAACACTTCAAGGGAAAATGAGTTTGTTGGTTGATTAACATTTATCAAGGAAAAGTGTCATAAAATGTTAACATGCCTCCTGGCCAGAAGATAATGTAAATCACCTGAGACCTTTTGTATTCGGAAAGGTATGCAGAAAGAAAGCTTGATATCAATAAGGGTCAGGACTGCTGACCCTTCATGACTCTGCATCTTCCGATATATAAAACTTAGGATATATAAGCACCTTTTGAAAATAAAGTTATGGGGTATTTGCACAAGCATGACCTCCCTCATGTCAATTCTTTCTCTCTTTCTCCCTCTCACTCCCTCTCGTTTTCAGGCTGATCCCTTGAAAGACAGAGGCTCTATGCATTCACTTTTCTGCCTGGGCTTCTAAGACCCACGCAAGAGGGAGCCCAAGGCGGGGCAACCTCCACTATTCAAGTGGGCGCCTGTGGCCTACGGGAACAGAGCAAGTCTCTTTTCTCGAGACTTTATTAGCTATTTGTGTAAACCAAGAAATATTAGCCTCTTTCTCTCCTTTAATTTCTTAATGGCTCTCTTAACTCCCTCTATAACTCTAAGTATATAAATCTATATCTATATACCTCTCTGGCCTAGCTGTCCATGCTTTGGATACCCTGGAACCAACCAGGGCTGGACCCCGGTAGCATGACTCCTGAGTTCCTCTCGAGTTTCACGTTGAGACCGGCTCCTCTTGAGGTGCGACAGGAACACTGGTATATCTTTCCAAACGAATCAGGGAAATGGATACTCATCTCAAGATGAGGAGGGAAAAACGGGGCTCTTCTTGAGTTGTGGCAGGACCCTCGGTGTTCCTCTCGAGTGGAGATGGGTATGTCGGGGAACTTCTTGAGTTGCATCAAGGGTGTCAAGGACCCTTTAGAGGCTAAAGAGGGAAAGTGGGATTTCTCTCAAGATGCCACAGCGGAAAAAGGCCTCATCTCGTGTTGAGGGGAGAATCTCTTGGATTTTCTTGAGTTGCAGTGGGAAACTTGGGGTTCCTCTCGAGTTACGACTGGGATTTCAGAGACCTGCTCATGTTGCCTCAGGAAAATCCAGTCCCATGCGAGTTGTGAGGGGCCTCTCAGGATTCCTCTCCAGTCAGTGCCTGGTCCTAGGTCCTCATCTAGAGTTGCGGCCAAAACCTCAGTGTTCCCCTCCAATGCTGACACGGATCTCGGGGTTCCTATTGAATTTCAGCAGTGGAGTCAGGCCTCGTCTCGTGTGGAGACATGCAAGTTCGCTTTCCTCTCGAGCTCTAAAAGTAGTGTCAGGGTTCCTGTGGAGTTGACATAGGGATCTGTGGCTTTCTCTTGAGGTGCCCAGGGCTGTAACTCCTGCCAACTTTGTTTTAGTCGATTGTCGGGGTGACAGTCAGGCCAGTGCAGGGAAATCAAGTATATCTGGAGTGGATTGGGCCTTCGGGATCTTTTTGAATTGTGGCACGACCCCTGGATTTCCTCCCAAGTTTCACGTTGAGACTTCCTTCTCTTGAGTTGCGACTGGAACGCTGGGATTCCTTTCCCAACAAAGCAGGGAAATGGACCCTTACTGGGATCCAGCTCCGGTTGGATCCAGGGTGTCTGAAGCATGGACGGTGAGGCGAGAGAGATATATAGACATAGAGAGAAATAAGGAAAGAATTTGCAGTTAAGAGAATACAGGAGAGAACAGAGACTTATATTCCTTGGTTTACACAGAAAGCCAATAAAGTCCCAAGACAAGGGATTTATACCATTCACGTAGGCCACTGGCACCCGCTTGAATAGCAGAGGGTGCTCCGCCTTGGGCTCCTTCTCACGTGGGTCTTAGAAGCCTGGGCAGAGAAGTGAACACGGAGGACCCATGCATCCCATGGGAGCAGCCTGAAAAGAAGTATACAGAGAAAGAAATTACAACACCGGGAGGCCAAGCTTGTACAAGACCCATAGCTTTATTTTCAAAAGGAGGTTATATACCCTAAGTTTTACATAATGGAAGATGCAGAGTCATGCAGGGTCAGCAGTCCTGACCCTTATTGATACCAGGCTTTCTTTCTGTATACTTTTCTGTATTCAAAAGATCTCAGGTGATTTACATTATCTTTTGGCTAAGAGGTCTGTTAACATTTTATGTCTCTTTTCCTTGATGAATACAAATCAACCAAAAAACTCATTTTCCCTTGAAGTGTTTTTTCTTTAATCTGCATCACCCTAAAAGTACTAAATAAAGTTAAGTTACATTCCTATAGAACAAAGGTGCAGTTGGTTACAACAAAGTACTTAACTCAAAGATCTAATGTTGCTGATGCCAGGGTTACTACCTGTTTTTTTTCTATATACCAACTATATCAAAATAAAATATATGAAAACTTGGCAGCAAGTATTGGCTCAACAGTAAAACCCTTAACCAGTTCTATTCTAATGATTTTTAACTCCTCAAAAGGCTCTACATTCCCACAATGTTTAAGATTCCTGTGCCTCTCACAGTTGGGAGGCTGTAAACAATCACATGCTTAGTTGAAAAAGTCCAGATAAACCTGTCAGGCAAGTTAGAAAGGCATCAGAGGTGTTTGAATTGAAACACTCCAATTAAATGCCCAGGAGACTTATAAACTAGACCTCTAAGATAATTTTCTTCAGAGAAAGGTGGTCGGGGACAGCCCCATGTTGGTAACAGAGGAGCTGATGAAAAATACCAGGACAAGCAGATTTTGGTTTTTGGGTAGATGCTTGAGAAGTTCCAGTGGCCCACAAATAGTGAGTCAACTTTAGCTGTAAGGACTCGTCCTCATGACCTTTGTCATGGGTAGGATCTCCCGAGCTGGCTCAAGGTAGACCCTCATGTCAAGATGAGGAAGGAACAATGGGGCTCTTCTTGAGATGTGGCGGGACACTTGGGGTTCCTCTTGATTGGAGACTGGGATATAGGGAAACTGCTTGAGTTGCATCAAGGGTGTTAAAGACACTTTCAAGGCTCAAGAGGGAAAGTGGAATTTCTCTCGAGACGCCACAATGGAAAAGGGCCTCATCTCACGTGGAGGGGAGAATCTCCTGGTTTCTCTTGTGTTATGGCTGGAAACATGGGGTTCCTCTGGAGTTATGATGGAGACGTCAGGTTTCCGATCATGTTTCCTCAGGAGAGTCAAGTCTCCATGTGAGTTGCGAGGGTCCTCTTGGGATTCCTCTCCAGTCGGTGCAGGGGCCTATGGCCTCTTTAAGTGTTGAGGCCGGAACCTAAGATTCCTCTCCAGTGCTGACATGGATCTCGGGGTTCTTATGGAGTTTCAAAGGGGAGTCAGGCCTCATATTGTGTGGAGACATGCAAGTCCGCTTTCCTCTTGAGCTGTAAAAGTAGTGTTAGGTTCCGGCCGAGATGACATAGGGATCTGTGGCTTTCTCTCCAGGTGCCACAGGGCTATCACACATGCCAAATTGTGTTGAGTTGATTTTTGGGGTGACAGTCGAGTCAGTACAGGGGAATCAGGTGTATGTGGAGTGGATTGGGACATCAGGGTCTTTTTGAATTGTGGGAAAACATATGGAGTTGCTCTCGAGTTTCAAGTTGAGACCGCCTCCTCTTGAAGTGTGTCGGGAAGGCTGGGATTCCTTTCCCTACGAAGCAGGGAAATGGACCCTCATCTCGAGATAAAGAAGGAAAAACGGGGCTCTTCTTGAGTTGTGGCGGGACCCTAAGTGTTACTCTCGAGTGGGGGAGTGTACATCGGGGAACTTCTTGAGTTGCATCAAGGGTGTCAAGGACCCTTTCGAGGCTCAAGGGGGAAAGTGGGATTTCTCTCGAGACACCGTAGGGGAAAGAGGCCTCATCTCGCATTGAGAGGAGAATCTCCTGCTTTTTCTGTTTGCAGCAGGAAAAATGGGGTTCCTCTCAAGTTGCAACGTGGCCCTCAGGGACCTGCTCATGTCGCCTCAGGAAAGTCAAGTCTCCATGTGAGTTGCGAGAGGCCTCTCAGGATGCTCTCCAGTCGGTGCCGGGTCTTAGGTCCTTATCTCGAGTTGAGGCTGAACCCCAGGGTTCCTCTCCAGGGCTGAAATGGATCTCAGGGTTCCTATGGAGTTTCAACAGGGTAGTAAGACCTGACCTCGTCTTGTGTGGAGATATGCAAGTCATCTTTCCTCTCAAAATGTAATAGTAGTTTCTGGTTTCTAGCTGAGTTGACATAGGCATCTGTTGCTTTCTCTCGAGGTGTCACAGGGCTGTCACACCTCCCATCGTGTTTTGAGTTGACACTTGGGGTGACAGTCGAGTCAGTGCAGGGGAATCAGGATTATCTGGAGTGGATTGGGACATTGAGGTCTTTTTGAATTGAAGCACAACCCCCGGAGTTCTCTCGAGTTTTAAATTGAGACTGCCTCCACTTGAGGTGCGATGGGAACACCGGGATTCCTTTCCTGACGAAGCAGGGAAGTGGAATGTCATCTCGAGATGAGGAGGGAAAAACGGGGCTCATCTTGAGTTGAGGCAGGACACCTGGTGTTTCTCTTGTGTTGAGACGGGTATTTCGGGGAACTTCTTGAGTTGCATCAAGGGTGTCAAGGACCCTTTTGATGCTCAAGAGGGAAAGTGGGATATCTCCCGAGACGCCGCTGCAGAAAAAAAGCCTCATCTCACGTTGAGAGGAGAATCTTCTGGTTTTACTCGAGTTGCGGCAGGAAACTTGGGGTTTCTCTTGAGTTACGACAGGGAAATCAGGAACCCGCTTGTATTGCCTCAGGAAACTCCAGTCTCCATGCGAGTTGCATGGGCCTCTCAGGATTCCTTTCCAGTCGGTGCCGGGTCCTAGGTCCTCATCTGGAGCTGAGGTCAGACGTGGGTTCCTCTCCTGTCTGACGTGGATTTCGGGGTTCCTATGGAGTTTCAAAAGGGTATCAGGCCTCGTCTCGTGTGGAGACATGCAAATCTGCTTTCCTATTGAACTGTAACAGTAGTGTCAGGCTTCCTGTCGAGTTGACATAGGGATCTATGGTTATGTCTTGAGATGTCAAAGGCTGTCATAAGTGCTATCGTGTTTAGAGTCAATACTTGGGTTGACAGTTGAGTCAGTGTTGGGGAGTCAGGTGTATCTGGAAGTATTTGTACATTGGGGTCTTTTGGAATGGTGGTATGACCCCTGGAGCTCCTCTCGACTTTCAAGTAAGGACCGCCTCCTCTTGAGGTGCAATGGGAACACTGGGATTCCTTTCCGGACGAAGCAGGGAAATGGAACCTCATCGCAAGTTGAGGAGGGAAAACCGTGGTTCTTCTTGAGTTGTGGCGGGACCCTCTGTGTTCCTTTCGAGGGGAGACAGGTATGTCTGTAATTTCTTGAGTTGCATGAACGTTGTCAAGGACCCTTTCGAGATTAAGAGGGAAGGTGGGATTTCTCTCAAGATGCTGCAGTGGAAAAGGGCCTCATCTAGCGTTGAGTGGAGAATCTCCTGGTGTTTCTCGAGTTTCTTCAGGAAACGTGGGGTTCCTCTTGAGATACTACGGGGACCTCATGAACTCGCTCGTGTTGCCACAGGAAAGTCAAGTCTCCATGCGAGTTGCGAAGGGCCTCTCAGGATTCCTCTCCAGTCAGTGCCAGGTCCTAGGTCCTCATCTGGATCTGAGGCCGGAACCTCAGGGTTCCTCTCCAGCACTGACATGGATCTTGGGGTTCCTATGGGGTTTCAACAGGGGAGTCCGGCCTTGTCTCATGTGGAGACATGCAAGTCTGCTTTCCTCTCGAGCTGCAACTGTAGTGTCAGGCTTCCTGTCGAGTTGACACAGGGATCTGTGGCTTTTTGTCGAGGTTCCAGAGGGCTGTCACAGGTGCCATCATGTTGTGAGTCGATACTCGCAGTGACAGCCGAGTCAGTGCAGGCGAAACAGGTGTATCTGGAGTGAAATGGGAATTCGGGGTCTTTTGGAATGGTGGCACGACCCCTGGAGTTCCTTTCGAGGTTCAAATTGAGACCGCCTCCTCTTGAGGGAAGACAGTAACGCTGGGATTCCTTTCTCGACAAAGATATACCCGTCTCCACTCGAGAGGAAAACCGATGGTTTGGCCACAACTTTAGAAGAGCCCCTTTTTTCCTTCTCATCTCGAGATGAGTGTCCTTTCCTTGCTTCTTCAGGAAAGGAATCCCACCTTTCCCGTCACCCCTCAAGAGGAGGCGCTCTCAACTTGAAACACGAAAAGAACTCCAGGGGTCGTGCCACAATTCCAAAAGACTCCGATGTCCCAATCCACTTCAGAGACACCTGACTCCCCTGCACTGACTCGACTGTCACCCCGATTATCGACTCACAAGATGATGGCACGTGTGACAGCCCTGTGGCAGCTCGAGAGAAAGCCACTGACCCCTATGTCAACTCAACAGGAAACCTGACACTACTGTTACAACACGAGAGGAAAGCGGACTTGCTTGTTTCCACACGAGACTAGGCTGGACTCCTCTGTGGAAACTTCATAGGAATCCGAGATTCATGTCAGCACTGGAGAGGAAACCTGAGGCTCTGGACTCAGGTCCAGATAAGGACCTAGGACCTGGGACCGATTGGAGAGGAATCGCAATGGGCACCTCACAACTCGCATGGAGACTGGACTTTCCTGAGGCCACAGGAGCGGGTCCCAGAACTCCCCATTATAACTTGAGAGGAATCCCAATTTTCCTGCCTCAACTCGAGAAAAACTGGGAGATTGTACCCTCAACGCGAGATGAGGCGCTTTTACACTGTGGCTTCTCAAGAGACATCCCACCTTCCCTTTGAGCCTCGAAAGGGTCCTTGACACCCTTGATGCAACTCAAGAAGTTCCCCAACATACCCGTCTCCTCTCGAGAGGAACACTGAGTATCTCGCCAAAACTAAAGAAGAGCCCCAATTTTCCCTCCTCATCTTGAGATGAGGGTCCCTGTGGAATCCCTGCATTGCTGTCTCACCTCAAGAGGAGGTGGTCTCAACTTGATAATCGAGAGGAACTCCAGGGGTGGTGCCACCATTCCAAAAGACCCCGATGTCCCAGTGCACTCCAGATACACCTGATTCCCCGTCACTGACTCGACTGTCACCCCGCGTAGCGACTCACAACACGATGGCATGTGTGACAGCCTGCCGGAAGCCAGAGTGAGGAATCCCGCCCATTGCGAAGGTCATGAGGAAGGAATCCTGACATACGCAAAAGGCGTGATCTGGTTTCAGGGGTAGCCCCTGGATTTTCCTGAGCATCTACCCCCCAAAACCGGAGTCTGCCTGCCTTATTGTACTGTGCATTCCACTCTTCTGACATTAACAGGGGCTGTCCCACACCACCATTCTCTGGAAAATTTTAACTCAGAGCTCCATCCGGTCTCCTGCATATGAAAGGAATATTTCAGCTCAAATCCCTCTGATGGCTCTCTAACTTCCCTGAGAGGTTCCCCCGAACTTTTAAAAGTTGTGATTGTTTACAGCCCCCCAACCACGAGAGGCACAAAGCTTAAAGCATCTTAAAGATACAGAGCCTTTTCTAAAAAGCTAAAAATTATTTTGGTGATGGGTTTCACTGTTGGGTCAAATACTGCTGCCAGGCCTCCATATTCTTTATCTTTTATACACCTGAAGGATATTAATCAATATACTTTGGATATAGAAAAAGGAATATAGTAGTTTTGATCTTACCAACACTAGACCTGTGAGTTAATTAATTGTCTCTTTCTTATAGATCACTGTACTCCTCTTTCTTTGTTATAAATTGTTGTGTCCTTGCTATGTAAGAATGTAACTTTATTTGGTGCTTTCTGAGAGTGGAACCAGGCTTTGGGAGAACAACACTTTTAAGGTTTTCTGGTTGACAGACCCTTATCAGAAAACGGCCGTAAAATGTTAATTGGCCCTCTGGCCAGAAGATGATGTAAATCACCTAAGACTTGTGTATACAGCTAGGTATGCAGAGAGAAAGCCTGGTCTTGATAAGAGTCAGGGATGCTGACACTGCATAATTTTGGATTATCCATTGATCTCTATGTACAACCAAAGGTATAAAAAGCTTTTCCAGACAATAAAGGATGGACCAGTTTCTCAGACCAGCTTCTGGAACTGGTTTCTTGGAAATCTGGCTCCCCCCGTGTCGACTTCCTCTCTCTCTCTTTCTCCCTCTCCCTCCCTCTCCTTTTCAGGCAGAATTCCCATCTGGAGCATGGAGGCTCACCACATCTACTTACATGCCCTGGCTTCTAAGACCCACACGAGAGAGAGAGCTTAATTCAGGGCAACCCCTGTTATTCAAGAGGACGCTGGTGGCCTAATGTAGATGGGGCAAACCTCTTATTTGGTGGTTTTATTAGTTTTCCACGTAAACCACGTTATTCAGTCTCTATTCTCCATTCAGTCTTCTACAACAATACTTTTTCATAATCTCTCTTATGTTTCAAATTAAATAGTCCTTTCCCAGAGTCCGACTCCATCCCTGCTTCGAATTCCCTGGATCCACCGGGGCTGGACCCAGACAAGAGCCCAGTGGCACTCCGAGAAAAAAGCACAAATCCCTATGTCAACTTGACAGGAAGCCTGACTCTACTGTTACAGCTCGAGAGGAAAATGGACTTGCATATCTCCACATGAGACGAGGCCTGAGTCCCCTGTGGTAACTCCATACGAACCCTGAGATCCATGTCAGCACTGGAGAGTAAATCTGAGGTTGCGGTCTCAGCTCCAGATGAGGACCTAGAACCTGGCAACGACTGGAGAGGAATCCCAACAGGCCCCTCGTAACTTGCATGGAGACTGGACTTTCCTGAGGCCACACCAGCGGTTGCCTGATGTCCCCATCGTAACTCGAGAGGAACTCCAAGTTTCCTGCTGCAACTTGAGAAAAACAAGGAGATTCTCCCTTCAACACAAGATGAGGCCCTTTTCCGCTGCAGCATCTTGAGAGATTTCCCACCTTCCCTCTTGCGTCTCGAAAGGGTCTTTGACACCCTTGAGGCAACTCAAGAAGTTCAACGACATACCCTTATCCACTCGAGAGGAACACCAAGGGTCCCGCCTCAATTCCAGAACAGCCCCGGTTTTTCCTCCTCATCTCTAGATGAGGGTCCCTGTTCCTGCTTCGTTGGGAAAGGAATCCCAGGAATCCTGTCGCACCTCAAGAGGAGGCGGTATCAACTTGAAAGTCGAGAGGAACTCCAGAGGTCGTGCCACCATTCCAAAAGACCCCAATGTCCCAGTCCACTCCAGATACACCTGATTCCCCTGCACTGACTCGACTGTCACCCAGAGTATCAAATCACAACACGATGGCACGTGTGACATCCATGTGGCACCATGAGAGAACGCCACAGATCCCTATGTCAACTTGACAGGAAGTGTGACTCTACTGTTACAGCTAGGGAGGAAAGCGGACTTGCATGTCTCCACATGAGACGAGGCCTGACTCCCCTGTGGAACTGCAAATGAACACCGAGATCCATGTCAGCACTGGAGAGGGACCCTGAGCTCGTGGTCTCATCTCCAGGTGACGACATAGGACCGGCACTGAATGGAGAAGTATCCCGAGAGGCCCCCCGCAACTCGCATGCAGACTGCACTTTCCTGAGGTGACACGAGGGGTCCCTGAGTTCCCCGTTGTAACTCGAGAGGAACCCCGAGTTACTGCTGCAACACGAGAAAAACCATGAGATTCTCTCCTCAAAGCGAGCTGAGGCCCTTTTCCGCTGCAGCATCTCGAGAGAAATCCCACCTTCCCTCTTGTGCCTTGAAAGGGTCCTTGACGCCATTGATGCAGCTCAAGAAGTTCCTGAATATACATGTCTCCACTTGAGAGGAACACCAAGGGTCCTGCCGACTCAAGAAGAGCCCCGTTCTTCAATTCTCATCTCAATATGAGGGTCCCTTTTCCTGCTTCTTCAGGAAAGGAATCCCAGCGTTTCCGTCACACCTCAAGAGGAGGGGGGTCTCAACTTGAAAGTCTAGAGGAACTCCAGGGGTCGTGCCACCATTCCAAAAAACCTGGTTGTCCCAGTCCACACCAGATACACCTGATTCCCCTTCACTGACTCGACTGTCACCCCGAGTATAAACTCACAACCCGATGGCACGTGTAACAGCCCTGTGGCACCTCGAGAGAAAGCCACAGAACTCAATGTCAACACAACAGGAAGCCTGAAACTACATTTACAGCTGGGGAGGAAAGCAGACTTGCACGTCTCCACAAGAGATGAGGCCTGACTCCCCTCTGGAAACTCCATAGGATCCCCGAGATCCATGTAATCACTGAAGAGGAAACCTGAGGTTGTGGCCACACCCCAAGATGAGGACCTAGAACCCGCACTGACTGGAGAGGAATCCTGACACGCCCCTCGCAACTGGCATGCAGACTGGAATTTCCTGAGGCCACAAGAGAGGGTCCCTGAGGTCCCTATCGTTACTCGAGAGAAAACCCATATTTCCTGCCACAACTTAAGAAAAACCAGGAGATTCTCCCCTCAACGTGAAATGAGGCCCTTTTTCGTTGCAGCATCTCTAGAGAAATCCCACTTTCCCTCTTGAGCCTTGAAAGGGTCGTTGACACCCTTTATGTAACTCAAGAATTTCCCCGACATACCCCTCTCCACTCGAGAGGAACACCGAGGGTCCTGCCATAACTCAAGAAGAGTCCTGTTTTTTCCTCTTCATCTCGAGATGACGGTAGCTTTCTCTGATTCGTTGGGAAAGGAATCCTGGCGTTCTGGTGGCACCTCAAGAGGAGACAGTCTCAACTTGAAAGTGGAGAGGAGCTCAAGGGGTCGTGCCATCATTCCAATAACTCCGATGTCCCAGTCTATTCCAGATACACCTGATTCCTCTGCACTGACTCCACTGTCACCCCGAGTATCGACTCACAACACGATGGCACGTGTGAGAGCACTGTGGCTTAACAGATTCCTATTTCATCACGACAGGAAGCCTGACTCAACTATTACAGCTCGGGAGGGAAGCGGACTTGCATGTCTCCAAACGAGAGGATGCCTGACTCCCCTGTGGAAACTCCATAGAACCCCCTAGATCCATGTAAGCACTGGAGAGGAAGCCTGCGGTTGCAGCTTCAGCTCCAGAAGGGGACCTAGGACCCGGCACCAACTGGAGAGGAATCCCGAGAGGCCCCTCGCAACTCACATGGAGAGTGGACTTTCCTGAGGTCACACGATTGGGTCCCTGAGGTGCGCATCTTAACTCGAGAGGAATCCCAAGTTTCCTGCCACAACTCGAGAAAAACCAGGAGATTCTCCCCTCAATGCAAGATGAGGCCTTTTTCCAATGCTGTGTCTGGAGAGAAATCCCACCTTCCCTCTTGAGCCTCGAAAGGGTCCGTGAAACCCTTGAGGCAACTCACGAAGTTCACTGACATACCCTATCCAATCGAGAGGAACCCGAGGGATCTGCCACAAGTCAGGAATAGCCCCGTTTTTCCTTCCTCATCTCGAGATGAGGGTCCCTGTTCCTGCTTCGTCAGGAAAGGAATCCCGGCAAACTCTTCGCACCTCAAGGGGAGGCGGTCTCAACTTGAAAGTCGAGAGGAAATCCAGGGATCGTACCACCATTCCAAAAGGACCTGATGTACCATTCCACACCAGATACACCTGATTCCTCTGCACTGACTCGACTGTCACACTGAGTATCGACTCACAACATGATGGTCGTGTGACAGCACTGTGGCACCTCGAGAGAAAGACACAGATCCCTATGACAGCTCAACAGGAATCCTGACACTACAGTTTCAGCTCGGCAGGAATGCGGACACATGAGCCAAGTCCTGACTCCCCTGTGGAAACTCCATAGGAACCCCGAAATCCTAGTCAGCACTGGAGAGGAAACTGAGGTTGTGGCCTCAGATCCAAATGAAGACCTGGGAGCCGGCACCAACTGGAGAGGAATCCCAAGAGGCTCCTGGCAACTCGCATCGAGACTGTACTTTCCTGAGGCCACACGAGCGGGTCCCTGAGGTCCCCATTGTAACTTGAGAGGAACCCCAAGTTCCCGCCACAACACGAGAAAAATCAGCACATTCTCCACTCAACGTGTGATGAGGCCTTTTTCTGCTGCGACGTCTCTAGAGAAATCCCACCTTCCTTCTTGAGCCTTGAAAGGATCCTTGAGACCCTTGATACAACTCAGGAAGTTCCCCGATATACCCGTCACTACTCGAGAGGAACACAGAGGATTCGCCACAACTCAAGAAGAGCCCTGTTTTTCCCTCCTCATCTCGAGATGAAAGTCCATTTCCCTGCTTCGTCAGGAAAGGAATCCTGGCGTTCTCATCGCATCTCAAGAGGAGGCGATCTCAACTTGAAAGTCGAGAGGAACTCCAGGGGTCGAGCCACCATTCCAAAAGACCCCGATGTCCCAGTCCACTCCAGATCTACCTGATTCCCCTGCACTGACTCGACTGTCATCCGGATTATAGACTGACAATTCGGTGGCAGGTGTCACAGCCATGTGGCACCTCGAGAGAAAGCCTTAGATCCCTATGTCAACTGGCCAGGAAGACTGACACTACTTTTACAGCTTTGGAGGAAAGCAGACTTGCGCATCTCCACACAAGACGAGGCTTGACTCCCATGTGGAAACTCCATAGGAACTCTGAGATCCATGTCAGCACTGAAGAGGAACCCTAAAGTTGTGGCCTCAGAGCCAGATGTGGACCTAGGACTCAGCACCGACTGGAGAGGAATCCTGATAAGCCCTTGCAACTCGCATGGAGACTGGACTTTCCTGAGGCCACACGAGTGGGTCCCTGAGATCCCCATCGTAACTCTAGAGGAACACCAAGTTTCCTGCCGTAACTCGAGAAAAGCCAGGAGATTCTCCCCTCAACACGAGATGAGGCCCTTTTCTGCTGTGGCATACTGAGAGATATCCCACCTTCCCTCTTGCGACTCAAAAGGGTCCTTGACACCCTTGATGCAACTCAAGAATTTTCCTGACATTCCCGTCTCCACTCGAGAGGAACACCGAGGATTCCGCCACAACTCAAGAAGTGCCCCGTTTTTCCCTCCTCATCTCGAGATGAGGATCCTTTTCCCTGATTGGTCAGAAAAGGAATCCCGGAGTTCCCGTTGCACCTCAAGTGGAGGCGCTCTCAACTTGTAAGTGGAGAGGAACTCCAAGTGTCATGCCACCATTCCAAAAGACCCCGAATCCCAGTCAACTCCAGATACACCTGATTCCCCTACACTGATGAGAATCTCACGCCGAGTATCAACTCACAACACGATGGCACGTGTGACAGCCCTGTGGCACCTCGAAGGAAAGCCACAGATCCCTATGTCAACTCGACAGGAAGCCTAACTCTCCTGTTACAGCTGGGGAGGAAAGCGAACTTGCATGACTCCACATGAGACGAGGACTGACTCCCCTGTGGGACCACCTTAGGATTCCCGAGTTCCATGTCAGCAAGGAAGAGGAACCCTAAGGTTGTGGCCTCAGCTCCAGATGAGGACCTAGGACTCAGCACCGACTGGAGAGGAATCCCGAGAGGCTCCTTGCAACTCACATGGAGACTGAACTCTCCTGAGGCCACACAAGCATGTTCCTGAGATCCCCGTCTTAACTCGAGGAACACCACTTTTCCTGCTGCAACTCGAGAAAAACCAGGAGTTTCGCCCTTCAACGCTAGATGAAGCCCTTTTCCACTTCAGCGTCTCGAGAGAAATCCCACCTTCCATCTAGAGCCTCGGAAAGGTCCTTGACGCCCTTGATGCAACTCAAGACGGTCACCGACATACCCTTATCAAATCGAGAGGAACACAGTGGGTCCCGCCACAACTCAAGAAAAGCCGCGTTCTTTCCTCCTTATCTCGAAATGAGTGACCCTTTTCCTGCTTTGTCAGGAAAGGAATCCCGGCATTCCCGTCGCAACTGAAGAGAAGGTGGTCTCATTTCTCCAAAGAAGAATTACGGATGGCTAAAAAACGCATGAAAAGATGATCACCATCACTCATTATCAGAGAAATGCAAATCAAGACCACAATGAGGTACCATTTCACACCAGTCAGAATGGCTGTGATCCAAAAGTCTGCAAGCAATAAATGCTGGAGAGGGTGTGGAGAAAAGGGAACCCTCTTACACTGTTGGTGGGAATGCAGACTAGTACAGCCACTATGGAGAACAGTGTGGAGATTCCTTAAAAAATTGTAAATAGAAATGCCTTATGACCCAGCAATCCCACTGCTGGGCATACACACCGAGGAAACCAGAATTGAAAGAGGCACATGTACCCCAATGTTCATCGCAGCACGTTTATAATAGCCAGGACATGGAAACAACCTAGATGCCCATCAGCAGATGAATGGATAAGAAAGCTGTGGTACATATACACAATGGATTATTACTCAGCCATTAAAAAGAATACATTTGAATCAGTTCTAATGAGATGGATGAAAATGGAGCCGATTATACAGAGTGAAGTAAGCCAGAAAGGAAAACACCAATACAGTATACTAACACATATATACGGAATTTAGAAAGATGGTAAGGATAACCCTGTATGCGAGACAGCAAAAGAGACACAGGTGTATAGAACGGACTTTTGGACTCTGAGGGAGAGGGAGAGGGTGGGATGATTAGGGAGAATGGCATTGAAACATGTATACTATCATGTAAGAAATGAATCACCAATCTATGTTCGATACAGGATACAGGATGCTTGGGGCTGGTGCACGGAGATGATCCAGAGAGATGATATGGGGTGGGAGGTGGTAGGCGGTTTCAGGATTGGGAACTCATGTACACCTGTGGCGGATTCATGTCAATGTATGGCAAACCAATACACTAGTGTAAAGTAAAATAAAGTAAAAATAAAACATAAAAAAATAAAATTAAAAAAAAAAAGAGAAGGCGGTCTCAACTTGAAAGACGAGAGGACCTCCAGGGGTCTTGCCACCATTCCAAAGGACACCTATGTCCCACTTCACTCCAGATACACCTGATTCCCTTTCGCTGACTCGACTGTCACCCTGAGTATTGACTCACAACAGGATGGCACGTGTGACAGCCCTGTGGCACCTGGAAAGAAAGCCACAGATCCGTATGTCAACTTGACAGGAAACCTAACTTTATCGTTACAGCTGGGGAGGAAGGAGAACTTCCACGTCTCCACACGAGACGAGGCCTGATTCCTCTCTGGAAACTCCATAGGAACCTCGAGATCCATGTCAGCAAGGGAGAGGAAGCCTGAGGTTTCGGCCTCATCTCCAGATGAGGACCTAAGACCCGGCAACGACTGGAGAGGAATCCCGAGAGTCCCCTCCCAACTCACATGGAGACTGGAGTTTCCTGAGGCCACACTAGTGGGTCCCTGCGTTCCCCATCTTAACTTGAGAGGAACCCCAAGTTTCCTGTGGCAACTCGAGAAAAACCAGGAGATTCTCCCCTCAAGGCGAGATGAGTCCCTTTTCCGCTGTGGCTTCTCGAGAGAAATCCCACCTTCCTTCTTGAGCCTAGAAAGGTTCCTTGACGTCCTTGACGCAACTCAGGAAGCTCTTCGACATATCCTTCTCCCTCGAGAGTAACACCGAGGGTCCAATCACAATTCAAGAAGAGCCCAGTTATTGTCTCCTCATCTCGAGATGAGGGACCATATCCCTGCTTCGTCAGGAATGGAATCCCGGCATCCTGTCACACTCAAGAGGAGACGGTCTCAACTTGAAAGTTGACAGGAACTCCAGTGTTTGTGCCACCATTCCAAATAACCCCGATGTCCCAGTGCACTCCAGATACGCCAAATTTCCCTGCACTGACTTGACTGTCACAGAGTATCGACTTACAACACAATAGCACGTGTGACAGCCCTGTGGAACCTCGAGAGAAAGCCACAGAGCCCTATGTCAACTCAACAGGAAGCTTGACTCTACTGTTACAGCATGGTAGGAAAGTGGACTTGCATGTCTCCACATGAGACGAGGCCTGACTCCCCTGTGGAAACTTCATAGGAACCCCGAGATCCATGTCAGCAGGGAGAGGAACACTGAGGTTGCAGCCTCAGCTCCAGATGAGGACCTAGGTCCTGGCACTGACTGCAGAGGAATCCTGGGAGGACCCTCTCAGCTCGCATGGAGACTGGAGTTTCCTGAGTACACAAAGCGGGTCCCGGAGGTCCCCAACGTAACTCGAGAGGAAACCCAAGTTTCCTGCCACAACTCGAGAAAAACAAGGAGATTATCCCCTCAATGCTAGAAGAGCCCCTTTTCTGCTGTGGCATCTCGAGAGAAATCCCACATTCACTCTTCAGACTCAAAAGAGTCCTTGACATCCTTGAGGCAACTCAAGAAGTTCCCCGGATATCCGTCTCCACTCGAGAGGAACACCAAGGGTCCAGCCACCTCAAGAAGAGCCCCATTTCCCCCACCTCATCCCGAGTTGGGGGTCCCCTTCCCTGCTTCTTCGGGAAAGGAATCCCGAAATTCCCGTCGCACCTCAAGAGGAGGCGGTCTCAACTTGAAATTCGAGAAGAACTCCAGGGTTCGTGCCACCATTTCGAAAGATCCTGATGTCCCAGTCCACTCCAGATACACCTGATTCCCCTGAGCTGATTCGACTGTCACACTGAGTATCCACTCACAACAGGAATGCACGTGTGACAGCCCTGTAGCACCTTGAGAGAAAGCCACAGATCCCTATGTCAACTCGACAGGAGGCCTGACACTACTGTTACAGCTCTGGAGGTGAGCGGAATTGCATGTCTCCACATGAGGTGAGGCCTGACACCCCTGTGGAGACTGCATAGAAGCCCTGAAATCCATGTCAGCACTGAAGAGGAAGCCTGAGGTTGCGGTCTCAGCTCCAGATGAGGACTTAGAACCCAGCACAGAAGGGAGAGGAATCCCGAGAGGCCCCTTGCAACTCGCATGGAGACTGGACTTTCCTGCAGCCACACGAGCAACTCCATGAGATCCCCGTCGTAACTTGAAAGGAACCCAAAGTTTCCTGCGTCAACTCGAGAAAAACCAGGAGATTCTCCCCTCAATGCGAAATGAGGCCCTTTTCCACTGCAGTGTCTCAAGAGAAATCCCACCTTCCCTCTTGAGCCTCAAAAGGGTCCTTGACCCCCTTGAGGCAATTGAAGAAGTTCCCTGACATACCTGGCTACACTCGAGCCAAGACCGAGGGTCCTAACACAACACAAGAAGAGTCCCGTTTTTCCCTCCTCATCTCGAGATGAGGGTCCCTTCCCCTGCTTCGTCAAGAAAGGAATCCCATCATTCCCGTTGCACCTCAAGAGGAGGCGCTCTCAACTTGAATGTCGAGATCACCAGGGGTCAGGCCACTGTTCCAAAAGACTCCAACGTCCCAGTCCAGTCCAGATAAAACTAATTCCCCTGCACTGACTGGACTGTCACCCCGAGTATCGATTTACAACATGATGGCACGTGTGACAGTATTGTGACACTGCAAGTGAAAGCCACAGATCCCTATGTCAACCCAACAGGAAGACTGACACTACTGTTAGAGCTCAGGAGGAAAGCGGACTTGCATGTCTCCACATGAATGAGGCCAGACTCCGGTCGGGAAACTCCATAGGAACCCCGAGATCCATGTCAGCACTGGCAGGAACCCTGAGGTTGCAGCCTCAGCTCCAGATGAGGATCTCGGCCCCGGAAGTGACTGGAGAGGAACCCGAGAGGTCCCTCGCAACTCACATGGAGACTGGACTTTCCAGAGGCCACACGAGCGATACCCTGTGGTCCTCGTAGTAACTCAAGAAGAACCCCAAGTTTCCTTCTGCAATTCGAGAAACACCAGGAGATTTTCTCCTCAATGAGAGATGAAGCCCTTTTCTGCTGCGGTGTCTTGAGTGAAATCCACCTTCCCTCTTGAGCCTCGAAAGGGTCCTTGACACACTTGATGCAATTCAAGAAGTTCCCTGACATACCTGTCTCCACTCGAGAGGAACACCGACGGTCCTGCCACAGCTCAAGAGGAGGCCCGCTTTTCCCTCCTCATCTTGAGATGAGGCTCCATTTCCCTGCTTCTTCGGTAATGAATCCTGGCGTTCGTGTCACACCTCAAGAGGAGGCGGTCGCAACTTGAAAGACAAGAGGAACTCCAGGGGTCGTGCCAACATTGCAAAAGGCCCCAAAATCCCAGTCCACACGAGATATGCCTCCTCCCCCTGAACTGACTCAACTGTCACCCCGAGTATCGACTCACAACACGATGGCACGTGTGACAGTTCTGTGGCACCAAGAGAAAGCCACAGATCCCTATGTCAACTCGACAGGAAGCATGACTCGACTGTTACAGTTCGGAAGGAAAGCGGACTGCATGTCTCCGCAAGAGACGAGCCCTGACTCCCCTGTGGAAATTCCATAGGAACACCGAGATCCATGTTAGCACTGGAGAGGAAACCAGAGGTTGTGGCATCAGCTCCAGATGAGGACCCAGGACCCGGCACCGAATGGAGAGGGATCCCAAGAGGCCTTCATAACTCTACGGAAACTGGAATTTCCTGAGGCGACAGGAGCGGGTCACTGAGGTCCCCATCGTAACTCGAGAGGAACCCCAATTTTCCTGCTGCAACTAGAGAATAACCAGGAGATTCTCACCTCAACACGAGATGAGACCCTTTTCTGTTGCGGCATCTCCAGAGAAATCCCACCTTCTCTCTTGAGCCTTGAAAGGGTCCTTGACACCCTTGATGCAACTCAAGAAATTCCACGACAAACCCATTTCCACTCCAGTGGAACACCGAGGGTTCCACCACAACTCAAGAAGAGCCACTTTTTTCCCTCCTCATCTCGAGATGAGGGTCCTTTTCCCTGCTATGTCAGGAATGGAAATCCGGTGTTCCCGTTGCACCTCAAGTGGAGGCGCTCTCAACTTGGAAGCCTACAGGAACTCCAGGGGTCATGCCACAATTCAAAAAGACCTTGTTATGCCAGTCCATTCCAGATACACCTGATTTCCCTGGACTGACTCGAATGTCACCTCGGGTATCGACTCAAAAAATGATGTCATGTGTGACAGCCCTGTGACACCTTGAGAGAAAACCACAGATCCCTATGTCAACTAGACAGGAAGTGCGACTTTACTGTTACAGCTCGGAAGGAAAGCAGACATGCATGTCTCCATACAAGACGAGGCCTGATTGCCCTGTGGAATCTCCATAGAAACACCGAGATCCATATCAGCACTGGAGAAGTAATCTGAGGTTGTGATTTCAGCTCCAGATGAGGACCTAGGACGCAGCACAGAATGGAGAGGGATGGCGAGAGTCCCCTCGCAACTCTCATGGAGACTGGACTTTCCTGTGGCCACTTGAGCGGGTCCCTGAGGTCCCCCTTGTAACTCGAGAGGAACCCCAAGTTTCTTGCCACAACTCGAGAAAAACCAGGAGATTCTCCCCTCAACGCGAGATGAAGCCCTTTTCCACTGCCGCTGCTAGAGAGAAATCCTACCTTCCCTCTTATGCCTCGAAAGGGTCTTTGACACCCTTGATGCAACTCAAGAACTTCCCCTACATACCCATCTCCACTCGAGAGGAAAACCGAGGGTCCCACCACAACTCAAGAAGAGCACCGGTGTTCCCTCCTCATCTCGAGATGAGGATCTCTTCCCCTGCTTAGTCGGGAAAGGAATCTCGGCGTTCCCGTCGCACCTCAAGAGGAGGCACTCTCAAAGTGAAAGTCGAGAGGAATTCCAGCGGTCGTGCCACTGTTCCAAAAGACCCCAATGTCCAAATCCACTCCAGATACACCTGATTCCCCTGCACTGACTTGACTGTCAGCCCGATTATTGACTCACAACAGGATGGCACGTGTGACTGCCTCCTGGGAGCCAGCATTAAGAATCCCATCCATGTCACAGGTTATGAGGAAGGAAGCCTGACATATGCAAAGGCGTATTCTGGTTTCAGGCATTCCCTCTGGATTTTCCTGGGCATCTATCCCCAAATACAAGAGTTTGCCAGCCTTACTGTACTGTGCTTTCCCCTCTTCTGACATTAACAGGGGCCATCCCCCATGTCCTTCCCCTGGAAAAAGTTAACTTAGAGCTCCAACCGGTCTCCTGCATGTGAAAGGAATGTTTCAGCTCAAATCCCTCTGAGGGCTCTCTAACTTGCCTGACAGGTTCTCCCGCACTTATACAACTTGTGATTGTTTCAGTTCAGTACAGTTCAGTCCCTCAGTCATGTCTGACTCTTTGCAACCCCATGAATTGCAGCATGCCAGGCCTTCCTGTCCATCACCAACTCCCGGAGTTCATTCAGACTCACGTCCATCGAGTCAGTGATGCCGTCCAGCCATTTCATCCATTGTCATCCCCTTCTTCTCCTGCCCCCAATCCCTCCCAGCATCAGAGTCTTTTCCAATGAGTCAACTCTTCGCATGAGGTGGCCAAAGTACTGGAGTTTCAGCTTTAGCATCATTCCTTCCAAAGAAATCTCAGGGCTGATATCCTTCAGAATGGACTGGTTGTATCTCCTTGCAGTCCAAGGGACTCTCAAGAGTCTTCTCCAACACCACAGTTCCAAAGCATCAATTCTTCGGCACTCAGCCTACTTCACAGTCCAACTCTCACTTCCATACATGACCCCTGGAAAAACCATAGCCTTGACTAGACAGACCTTAGTCGGCAAAGTAATGTATATGCTTTTGAATATGCTATCCAGGTTGGTCATAACTTTTCTTCCAAGGATAAGCGTCTTTTAATTTCATGGCTGTAGTCACCATCTGCAGTCATTCTGGAGCCCAAAAAACAAAGTCTGACACTGTTTCCATTGTTTACCCATCTATTTCCCATGAAGTGATGGGATTGGATGCCATGATCTTCGTTTTCGGAATGTTGAGCTTTAAGCCAACGTTTTCACTCTCCTCTTTCACTTTCATCAAGAAGCTTTTTAGTTCCTCTTCACTTTCTGCCATAAGGGTGGTGTCATCTGCATATCTGAGGTTATTGACATTTCTCCCAGCAATCTTGATTCCAGCTTGTGCTTCTTCCAGCCCAGCGTTTCTCATGATGTACTCTGCATAGAAGTTAAATAAGCAGGGTGATAATATACAGCCCTGACATACTCCTTTTCCTATTTGGAACCAGTCTGTTGTTCCATGTCCAATTCTAAACAGGTGCTCCCTGACTTGCATACAGATTTCTCAAGAGGCAGGTCAGATTGTCTGGTATTCCCATCTCTCTCAGAATTTTCCACAGTTGATTGTGATCCACACAGTCAAAGGCTTTGGCATAGTCAATAAAGCAGAAATAGATGTTTTTCTGGAACTCTCTTGCCTTTTTGATGATCCAGTGGATGTTGCCAATTTGATCTATGGTTCCTCTGCCTTTTCTAAAACCAGTTTGACCATCAGAAAGTTCACGGTTCACATATTGTTGAAGCCTAGCTTGGAGAATTTTGAGCATTACTTTACTAGCATGTGAGATGAGTGCAATTGTGTGGTAGTTTGAGCATTCTTTGGCATTTCCTTTCTTTGGGATTGGAATGAAAACTGACATTTCCCAGTACTGTGGCCACTGCTGAGTTTTCCAAATTTGCTGGCATATTGAGTGCAGCACTGTCACAGCATCATCTTTCAGGATTTGAAATAGCTCCACTGGAATTCCATCACCTCCACTAGTTTTGTTTGTAGTGATTCTTCCTAAGGCCCACTTGACTTCACATTCCAGGATATCTGGCTCTATATGAGTGATCACACCATCGTGATTATCTTCGTCGTGAAGATCTTTTTCGTACAGTTCTTCTGTGTATTCTTGCCACCTCTTAATATTTTCTGCTTCTGTTAGGTCCATACCATTTCTGTCCTTTATCGAGCCCATCTTTGCATGAAGTTTTCCCTTGGTATCTCTAATTTTCTTCAAGAGATCTCTAGTGTTTCCCATTCTGTTGTTTTCCTCTATTTCTTTGCATTGATCGCTGAAGAAGGCTTTCTTATCTCTTCTTGCTATTCTTTGGAACTCTGCATCCAGATGCTTATATCTCTCCTTTTCTCCTTTGCTTTTCATTTCTCTTCTTTTCACAGCTATTTGTAAGGCCTCCCCTACAGCAATTTTGCTTTTTAGCATTTCTTTTCCATGGGGATGGTCTTGATCCCTGTCTCCTGTACATTGTCACAAACCTCATTCCATAGTTCTTCAGGTACTCTATCTATCAGATCTAGGCCCTTAAATCTATTTCTCTCTTCCACTGTATAATCATAAGGGTTGCGATTTAGGTCATACCTAAGTGATCTAGCGGTTTTCCCTACTTTCTTCAATTTATGGGTGAATTTGGCAATAAGGAGTTCATGATCTGAGCCACAGTCAGCTCCCGGTCTTGTTTTTGCTGCCTGTATAGAGCTTCTCAATCTTTGGCTGCAAAGAATATAATCAATCTGATTTCGGTTTTGACCATCTGGTGATGTCCATGTGTAGAGTCTTCTCTTGTGTTGTTGGAATAGGGTGTTTGCTATGACCAGTGCATTTTCTTGGCAAAACGCTATTAGTCTTTGCCCTGCTTCATTCCGTATACCAACGCTAAAGTTGCCTGTTACTCCAGGTGTTTCTTGACTTCCTATTTTTTCATTCCAGTCCCCTATAATGAAAAGGACATCTTTTGGGGTGTTACTTGTACAAGGTCTTGTAGGTCTTCATAGAACCTTTCAACTTCAGTTTCTTCAGCATTACTGGTTGGGGCATAGACTTGGATTACTGTGATATTGAATGGTTTGCCTTGGAAACGAACAGAGATCATACTGTTGTTTTTGTTATTGCATCCAAGTACTGCATTCTGGACTCTTTTGCTGACCATGATGGCTACTCCATTTCTTCTGAGGGATTCCTGCCCACAGTAGTAGATATAATGGTCATCTGAGTTAAATTCACCCATTCCATTCCATTTTAGTTCACTGATTCCTATAATGTCGATGTTCACTCTTGCCAGCTCTTGTTTGACCACTTACAATTTCCCTTGATTCTTGGACCTGACATTCCAGGTTCATATGCAATATTGCTCTTTACAGCATAGGACTTTATTTCTACTGTTCTATTGTTTTTGTTTTGGCTCCATCCCTTTTTTCTTTCTGGAGTATTTCTCCACTGATCTCCAGTAGCCTATTGGACACCTACAGACCTGGGGAGTTCCTCATTCAGTATCCTATTATTTTGCCTTTTCATACTGTTCATGGGGTTCTCAAGGCAAAAATACTGAATTGGTTTGCCATTCCTTTCTCCAGTGGACCACATTCTGTCAGACCTCTGGTCATGGTGTGATTGTTTACAGCCCCCCAACCGCGAGAGGCATGAAGCTTAAAGCATCTTAAAGATACAGAGCCTTGTCTAAAAAGCTAAAAGTTTTATTGGTGATGGGTTTCACTGTTGACTCAATAACTGCCACCTGGCCTCCATATTCTTTATCTTTTAGGCACCTGAATGATATTAATCAATATAATTGGGATATAGAAAAAGGAATATAATAGTTTTGATGTTAGCAACACTAGACTTTTGAGTTAATTAATTTTATCTTTGTTATAAATCACTGCAGTCCTCTTTCTTTGTTATAAGTTGTTGTGTCCTTGCTATGTAAGAATGTAACTCTTTTTAGTGCTTTCTGAGAGTGGCACCAGAATTTGGGAAGAACAACCCTTTTAAAGTTTTCTGGTTGACAGACCCTTATCAGAAGAGGGCCGTAAAATGTTAATTGGCCCTCTGGCCAGAAGATGATGTAAATCATCTAAGACTGGTGTATATAGCTAGGTATGCAGAGAGAAAGCCTGGTCTCGATAAAAGTCAGGGCTGCTGACGCTGCATAATTTTGGATTATCCATTGATCTCTATGTACAACCAAAGGTATAAAAAGCTTTTCTGGACAATACAGGATGGACCAGTTTCTCAGACCAGCTTCTGGAACTGGTTTCTTGGAAATCTGGTTCCCCCATGTCGACTTCCTCTCTCTCTCTTTCTCCTTCTCCCTCCCTCTCCTTTTCAGGCTGAATTCCCATCTGGAGCATGGAGGCTCACCATGTATACTTACTTGCCCTTGCTTCTAAGACCCACCTGAGAGGGAGAACAAGACGGGGCACCCTCCACTATTCAAGTGGGCTCTGAAGGCCTAACGTAGATGGTGCAAACCTCTTGTCTTGAGGTTTTATTAGTTTTCCACATAAACAAAGTTATTCAGCCTCTTTTCTCCGTTAAATTTTCATACTATACTATTTTTTCCTAATCTCTCATATATTTCTAATTAAAGAGTCCTTTTCCAGACTCCAACTCTGTCCCTGCTTTGAATTCACTGGATCCACTGGGGCTGGACCCTGGAAACAGCCCTGTGGACCTTCAAGAGAAAGCCACATATCCCTATGTCAACTCGACACGAAGTCTGACACTACTGTTAAAGCTCGAAAGGAAATCAGACTTGCATGTCTCCACACGAGACAAGGCCTGATTCCATATTGAAACTAGATAGGAACCCCAAGATCCATGTCAGCACTGGAGAGGAAACCCGAGGTTCTGGCCTCAGCTTCAGATGAAGACTTAAGACCTGGCACCGACTGGAGAGGAATCCTGAGAGGCCCCTCGCAACTCGCATGCAGACTAGACTTTCCTGAGGCAACACGAGCAGGTCCTGAGGTCCCCGTCATAACTCAAGAGGAACCCCTCGTTTCCTGCTGCAACTAGAGAAAAACCAGAAGATTCTCCCCTCAATGTGAGATGAGGCTCTTTTCCACTGCTGCATCTCGAGAGAAATCCTACCATCCCCCTTGAGCCTCGAAAGGGTCCTTGACATCTTGATGTAACTCAAGAAGTTCCCCGACATACCCGTCTCCACTCGAGAGAAACACCAAGGGTTCCGCCACAACTCAAGTATAGCCCCGTTTTTCCCTCTTCATCTCGAGATGAGGGGCAATTTCCCTGCTTCGTCAAGAAAGCAATCCCGGCGTTCCCGTCGCAAGTCAAGAGGAGGAGTTCTCAAATTGAAAGTGGAGAGGAACGCCAGGGGTGGTGCCACCATTCCAAAAGACCACAATGTCCCAATCCACTGCAGATACAACTGATTCCCTTGTGTTGACTCTATTGTCACCCCGTTTATTGACTCACAACACGATGGCACGTGTAATAGCCTTGTGGCACCTCAAGAGAAAGACACAGTTCCCTGTCAAATCCACAGGAAGCTTGACACTAATGTTACAGCTCGAGAGGAAAGAGGACTTACATGTTTGTACATGCAACAAGGCCTGACACCCTATTGAAACTTCAGCGCAATTCCGAGTTCCATGTCAGCACTGGAGAGGAAGCCTGAGGTTCTGACCTCAGCTCCAGATGAGGACCTAGGACCCAGCACTGACTAGAGAAAAATCCTGAGAGGCCCCTCTCAACTCGCATGGAGACTGGACTTTCCTGAGGCCACACAAGCGGGTGCCTGAGTTCCCTGTTGTAACTCGAGAGGAACCCCAAGTTTCCTGCCCCAACTGGATAAAAATCAGGAGATTCTCCCCTCAAACTCAGATAAGGCCCTTTTCCCGCTGCGACATCTCGAGAGAAATCCCATCTTCCCTCTTGCGCCTCAAAAGGGTCCTTGACACCCTTGATTCAACTCAAGAAGTTTCCCGACATACCCGTCTCCACTCGAGACGATCACCGAGAGTCCCGTCGAAACTCAAGAAGAGCCCCGTATTTCAGTCCTCATCTCGAGATGAGGGTCCATTTCCCTGCTTCTTTGGGAAAGGTAATCCTGCCGGTCCAGCCCCTGTGCATCCAGGGTAATTCGATGTGAAGATGGAGTCGGCGATTGATTTAGAGAAACATAATGAAAGAATGTTGTAGATAAGAAAATGGAGGAGAGAAAGAGGCTGATATTCCTTGGTTTACATGGAGAACCAATAAAACCTCGAGACGAGAAGTTTGCCCTGTTCACAGTGGCCACAGGTTCCCTCCCAGTCTCTCGAGAGAGTGAAGATGCATAACGTCTTCCCGTTCAGGTCTTAGAAACGCGGGCAGATAACTGATCACATAGAGCCTCTATGCTCCAAGAGATCAGACTGAGAAAGAGAGGGAGAGGGAGGGAGAGAGAGAATGATAGACATGGGGAGACCAAGCTGGTTTGATGAGCAAGGCCCAATAACTTTATTTTTCAAAATGACTTTTATACATTTTCCACAAATGATGCTGTGTACATTATCTTCTGGCCTTGGAGGCCTGTGAAACATTTTAAGACCCTCTTTTGATAAAGGCTGCTCAACAAGAAAACTTATTTTTCCCTTGAAGTGTTTTTTCTTTATATTTCTAATCTATGTCAGCCTCAAAAACTATCAAACAAAGTTACATTTTCACGAAGCAAAGGTGCAGTGAGTTACAACCAAGAAAGAACCAATTAGCTCAAAGGTTTGATGTGGTTAGTTTCAAGGCTACATTTGTTTATGTTAATTCCGAATATGTTAACAAATGTACTCCCAGGTGCACAGTGGATAAAAGATATGGGAACTTAGCAACAAGCATTGACCCAATAATGCAATCTTACACCTGCACTACTCTAATAACTTTTAACTCTTTGAAAGGCCCTATGTTTTAGGCTTCCCGTACATCTCACAGTTGGGAGGCTGTA
This sequence comes from Ovibos moschatus, assembly GCA_021462335.1. Taxonomy (NCBI): domain Eukaryota; kingdom Metazoa; phylum Chordata; class Mammalia; order Artiodactyla; family Bovidae; genus Ovibos; species Ovibos moschatus. The sequence goes on from JAJUWZ010004406.1 coordinate 180,405, forward strand.
AACAATCACATGTATAGTTGTAAAAGTCCAGGTAAGGCAAGTTAGAGAGCCATCAAAGGGTTTGAGCTGAAACACTGCTTTTATATGCAGGAGACTGTTAACTGGAGTTCTAAGTTAACTTTTTCTAGAGAAAGGTGGTCGGGGATAGGCCCACAGTAATGTCAGAAAAATAGGTGGAAAGCATAATGAGGTAAGGCAGGCAGAATATGGTTTTGGGGTAGATGTTCGAGAAAATTCAGTGAGGCTCCCTTAAGGTGTGACTCGCATTTGCCTTTGGGACCCTTAACCTCAAGACCTTTTCCACGGGTGGTATTCCCCATGCTGGCTGCTGGCAAATGCTGGCGTTTCTGACACACCTCAAGAGGAGGTGATCTCAATTTGAAAGTTGAAAGGAACTCCAGGGGTCCTGCCACCATTCCAAAAGACCCATTTATGTCCCAATCCACTCCAGATACACCTGATTCCCCTGCACTGACTCGACTGTCAGCCCTAGTATCGACACAAAACATGATGGAACATGTGACAACGCTGTGGCACCTCGAAAGAAAGCCACAGACCCCTATGTCAACTCGACAGGAAGCCTGACACTACTGTTACAGCTCGAGAGGAAAGTGGACTTGCATGTCTCCACACGAGACGAGGCCTGACTCCACTGTTGAAGCTCCATAGGAACACCGAGAACACTGTCAGCACTGGAGAGGAATCTTGAGGTCCCGGCCTCAGCTCCAGATGAGGACGTAGGACCCGGCACCGACTGGAGAGGAGTTCCTAGAGTCCACTCGCAACTCGCATGGAGACTGGACTTTACTGTGGCCACACGAGTGGGTCCCTGAGGTCCTCGTTGAAACAGGAGAGGTACCCCAAGCTTCCTGGCGCAGCTGGAGAAAAACCAGGAGATTACCCCCTTAACACAAGATGAGGCCCTTCTCCACTGCGTGTCTCGAGAGAAATCCCACCTTCCCTCTTGAGCCTCGAAAGGGTCCTTGACATGCCTGAAGCAACTCAAGAATTCCCCAATATACCCGTCTCCTCTTGAGAGGAACACTGAGAGTCCCGACACAACTCAAGAAGAGCCCCGTTTTTCCCTCCTCATCTCAAATTGAGGGTCCCTTTCCCTGCTTCATTGGGAGAGGAAACCCGGCATTCCCGTCGCACCTAAAGAGGAGGCGCTCTCAACTTGAAAATCGAGAGGAACTCCAGGGGTCGTGCCACCATTCCAAAAGACCCCGATGTCCAAATCCACTCAAGATACACCTGATTCCCATGCACTGACAGGACTGTAACACCAAGGATCAACTCACAACATGATGGCACGTGTGACAGCTCTGTGGCACCTCAAAGAAAGTCACAAATCCCTGTGTCAACTTGACAAGAAATCTGACACTAATGTTACAGCTCAGGAGGAAAGCGGACTTGTTGTCTCCACACGAGACAAGGCATGACTCCCGTGTGGAAACTCCATAGGAACCCCGAGATTCATGTCAGCAATGGAGTGGAAACCAGAGGTTTTGGAATCAGCTCCAGATGAGGACCTAGGAGGCGGCACCAACTGGAGAGAAATCCCGAGAAACCCCTCTCAACTCGCATGGAGACTAGACTTTCCTAAGGCCACAAGAGCGGGTCCCTGAGGTTCCCGTCATAACTCGAGAGGCACCCCAAGTTTCCTGCCGCAACTCGAGAAAAACCAGGAGATTCTCCTCTCAACGCGAGATGAGGCCGTTTTCGGCTGCAGCATCTTGAGAGAAATCCCACCTTGCCTCTTGAGCCTCAAAAGGGTCATGGACACCCTTGATGCAACTCAAGAAATTCCCCGACATACCCTTCTCCAATTGTAGGGAATCCAGAGGGTGCCGCCCAAACTCAAGAAGAGCCCCTTTCTCCGTCCTCATCTCCAGATGTGGGTCCCTTTCCCTGCTTCGTAGGAAAAGGAATCCCAGCATTCTGGTTGGACCTCAAGAGGAGGCGCTCTTAAATGGATTGTCGAGAGGAACTCCAGAGGTCGTGCCACCATTCAAAAACACCCCAATATTGCAGTCCACTCCAGATACACCTGATTCCCCTGCACTGACTCGACTGACACCCCGAGTATGGACTCACAAAATGATGGCACATTTGACAGCCCTGTGACACTTCGAGAGAAAGCCACAAATCCCTATGTCAACTCGACAGGAAGCCTGACTCTACTGATACAGATCGGTAGGAAAGCGGACTTGCATGTCTCCACAAGAGACGAGGCCTGACTCCCCTGTGGGAACTCCATAGGAACACCGAGATCCGTCAGCATGGGAAGGGAATCCTGAGTTTGTGGCCTCAGCTTCAAATGAGGTCCTAGGACCTGGCACCGATGGGAGAGGAATCCCGAGAGGCCCCTCGCAACTCGCATGGAGACTGGACATTCCTGAGGCCACATGAGCCGGGTCCCTGAAGTCCCCATCGTAACTCAAGAGGAACCCCAACTTTACTGCCACAACCTGAGAACAACCAGGAAATTCTCCCCTCAATGCGATTTGAGGCCCTTTTCCGCTATGGCATCTCAAAATAAATCTCACCTTCCCTCTTGAGCCTCAAAAGGGTCCATGACACCCTTGATGCAACTAAAGAAGTTCCCCAACAAACCCATCTCCACTCGAGAGGAACACCGAGGGTCCCACCACAACTCAAGAACAGCCCCGTTTTTCCATCCTCACCTCTAGATGAGGGTCCCTTTCCCTACTTCTTCGGGAAAGGAATCCCAGCGTACCTGTCACACCTCAAGAGGAGGCGCTCTCAACTTGTTAGTCGAGAGGAACTCCAGGGGTCGTGCCACCATTCCAAAAGACCCCGATGTCTCAGTCCAGTCCAGATACACCTGATTCCCCTGCACTGACTCGACTATCACGCTGCATATCGACTCAAAACATGATGGCCGTTGTGACAGCCCTGTGGCACCTCAAGAGAAAGCCACAGATCCCTATGGCAACACGACAGCACTTCCTTTGCTGCCTATTTTGGGACCCCATACCCCCCAATAGAGAACTGAAAGGGAGATTGGAAGGTCACCTTCTCTTACTTAAAAGAGTGCCCAACTTTCTGGTTGTCGTTTTTCCATTGAGATTCTGGTTCAAGTGCCCCCTCTCGGCTTCTTTCGGTGGCTGAGCCTATAATGGCTCCCTGCATTCTACTCCTTTACTCTCATAATTTGGGTCATTTTCCCACTTCTGTGGTGATTGGGCACTGTCATTGCTTCTAACTACCTGATAGATTTATGAAAAGGTCTGTAAAATCTATTCATTTCCTCTCTCTTGTTCAGTGTCTCTCTCTAAACATATCTTTCTTTTCCTTTCAAAATTCTGTCTCTGTCTTCCTTTTTCTCTTTCTGTGTCTCCTGTGGATGGATGGAAGCCTTTGAATGTACATGTATATTAATAGCTTAGGGATAGTTTTTAGAAATAGGTTAAAGTGAGATCAAGTGTTTAGGTTGGAGTTGAATTTGGGGGATGGGACAAGGGGGTGTGTTTTTTCTTGGAGACGTGAGTGCTGTTTGTTCTTAGTCTATTTTACATAGGATCTGCTTATCAGATACATCACTTGCAAGTCGTCTCTTATGTACAGTTTACTATATTTTTGATTTGTGAAAGCTCGATTCCCTGGTGGCTCAGTTGGTAAAGCGTCTGCCCGAAATGTGGGACCCTGATTTTATCGCTGGTGTGGGAAGATCCCCTGGAGAAGGAAATGGCCAATCACTCCAGTACTTTTGCCTAGAAAATTCCATAGATGGAGGAGCCTGGTGGGCTACAGTCTATGGAGTCACAAATAGTCAGACACGACTGAGCCACTTAACTATACTAGTGGTTGGCACAAAGTAGTTTCAACACCACTAAAGACTGTGTGCGGGTGCAGGAGGGCCGAAAGGAGCTACTCCACGTTCAAGGTCAGGAGAGGCGGCCCTGACGAGATACCCCTCGTCCAAGGTAAGAAGCAGTGGCTGCGCTTTGCTGGAGCAGCTGTGAATAGATACCCCATGACCAAGGAAATCGAAACTCAACTAAGACGGTTGGTGTTGTGAGACGGCATCAGAGGGCAGACACATTGAGACCATAATCACAGACAACTAGCCAGTCTGATCACATGGATCCAGCCTTGTTTAACTCAATGAATCTAGGCAATGCCATGAGGGACCACCCAAGTCGGCCAGGACATGATGGAGAGGGCTGACAGAAGGTGGTCCACTGGAGAAGGGAATGGCAAACCACTTCAGTATTCTTGCCTTGAGAACCCCATGAACAGTATGAAAAGGCAAAATGAGGGGATATTGAAAGAGGAAATTCCAGGTCGGTAAGTGCTCAATATGCTACTGGAGATCAGTGGAGAAATAATTCCAGAAAGACAGAAGGGATGGAGCCAAACCAAACACAATACCCAGTTGTGGATGTGACTAGTGAAACAAGCAAGGTCTGATGCTGTAACCAGCAATATTGCATAGGAACCTGGTATGTTAGGTTCAGGAATCAAGGCAAAGTGGAAGTGGTCAAACAGGGGATAGCAAGAGTGAACATTGACATTCTAGGAATCAGCAAACTAAAATGGACTGAGTTGGGTGAATTTAACTCAGATGACCATGACATCTCCTACTGTGGGCAGGAATCCCTTAGAAGAAATGGAGTAGCCATCACGGTCAACAAAAGAATCGGAAATGCAGTACTAGGATGCCCTCTCAAAAACCTCAGAATGATCTCTATTCCTTTCCAATGCAAACCACTGAATCCAAGCCTATGCCCCAACCAGTAATGCTGAATAAGTTGACATTGAACGGTTCTATGAAGACTTTCAAGACGTTTTCGAACTAACACCCAATAAAGTTGTCCTTTTCACTCTAGGGGACTGGAATGCAAACATAGGAAGTGAAAAAACACCTGGAGTAATAGGCAAATTTGGCCTTGGAGTACGGAATGAAGCAGGGCAAATAATAGAATTTTGCCAAGAGAACGCACTGGTCATAGCAAACAGCCTCTTCCCACAACACAAGAGAAGACTCTACACATGGGCATCATCAGATGGTCAACACTGAAATCAGACTGATTACATTCTTTGCAGCCAAAGGTGAAGAAGCTCCATAGAGTTTGCAGAAACAAGACAGGGAGCTGACTGGCTCAGATGATGAACTTCTTATTGCTAAATTTAGGTTTAATTGAAGAAAGCAGGAAAAACCACTAGAAAATTCAGGTATGACCTAAATCAAATCCCTGATGATTATACAGTGGAATTGAGAAATAGATTTAACAGATTAGATCTGATAGAGTGCCGGATGAACTATGGACAGAGGTTCGTGACATTGTACAGGAACAGGGATCAAGACCATCCCCAAGAAAAAGAAAGGCAAAAAAGCAAAATCACTTTCTGAGGAGGCCTTACAAATAGCTGTGAACAGAAGAGAAGAGAAAAGCAAAGGAGAAAATGAAAGATATAAGCCGCTGAAAGCATCGTTCCAAAGAATAGCAAGGAGTGATAAGAAAGCCTTCAGGAGCTCACAGTGCAACGAAATAAAGGGAAACAACAGAGTGGAAAAGACTCAAGATCTCGTCAAGAAAATGAGAGATACCATGGGATCACTTCATGCAAAGACGGGCTCGATAAAGACAGAAACGTTATGGACCTAACAGAAGAAGAAGATATTAAGAAGAAGTGGAAAAAATTCACAGAAAAGCTGTACCAGAAAAATCTTCACGACCCAGATAATCACGATGCTGTGATCATTGACCTAGTATCTGACATCCTGCAATGTGAAGTCAAGTGGGCCTTAGCATCACTATGAAGAAACTAGGGGAGATGATGGATCACCAGTGGAGCTCTTTCAAATCCTGAAAAATGATGCTGTGAAAGTGCTGCACTCAATATGTCAGCAAATTTGGAAAACTCAGCAGTGGCCACAAGACTGGAAAATGTCAGTTTTCATTCCAGGGCTCAAACTACCAGACAGTTGCACTCATCTCACACGCTAGTAAAGTAACGCTCAAAATTCTCCAAGCGAGGCTTCAGCAATACATGAACCGTGAACTTCCAGATATTCAAGGTGGTTTTAGAAAGGCAGAGGAACCAGAGATCGAATTGCCAACATCTGCATCCTCGCAAAAGCAAGAGACTTCTAGAAAAATGTCTATTTCTGCTTTATTGTCGATGCCAAAGCCTTTGACTGTGTGGATCACAACAAAGTGTTGGCAAATTTTCAAGAGAAGGGAATCCCAGACCACCTGACCTGCCTCTTGAGAAACCTATATGCAGGTCACGAAGCAAACGTTAGAACTTGACATGGAGCAACAGATTGGTTCCAAATAGGGAAAGGAGTAGGTCAAGGCTCTATATTGTCCCCCTGCTTGTATAACTTTTATGGAGAGAACATCATGAGAAAGTCTGGGCTGGAAGAAGCAGAAGCTGGAATCAAGATTGCCGGGAGAACTATCAATAACATGGTGATATGCAAATGAAAACACCCTTCTGGCAGAAAGTGAAGAGGAAATAAAGTGCCTTTTGGTGAAAGTGAAAGAGGAGAGTGAAAATGTTGGCTTCAAGCTCAACATTCAGAAAACTAAGATCATGGCCTCTGTCCCATTACATCATGGCAAATAGATGGGGAATTGTGGAAACAGTGTCAGACATTATTTTGAGGGGGCTCCAAAACCACTGCAGATGATTACAGCCATGAAATTAAAAGACACTGACTCCTTGGAAGGAAAGTTAAGAACAACCTAGGTAGCATATTCAAAAGCAGAGACAATAATTACTTTGCCAACAAAGTTCTGGCTAGTCAAGGCTATGGTTTTCCCAGTTGTCTTGTATGGATGTGAGAGTTGTACTGTGAAGAAAGCTGAGTGCCGAAGAATTGATGCTTTGGAACTGTGGTGTTGGAGAAGACTCTTGAGAGTCCCTTGGACTGCAAGGAGATCCAACCATTTCATTCTGAAGATCAACCCTGGGGTTGCGTTGGAAAGAATGAAGCCAAAGCTGAAACTCCAGTACTTTGGCTACCTCATGCAAAGTGTTGACTCATTGGAAAATACATTGATACTGGGACGGATTGGGGACAGGAGAAGAATGGGACGACCGAGGATGAGATGGCTGGATGGCATCACTGACTTGATGGATGTGAGTCTGAGTAAACTCCAGGAGTTGGTGATGGACAGGGAGGCCTGGCGTGCTGCGATTCATGGGGTCGCAAAGAGTCAGGCACGACTGAGCGACTTAACTGGACTGAACTGAAAGGCTGAAGTAGGCTCCAGGGTTTAAGAACTAGGGCTTGGGCCAAAGTGACTCAATCAGGCGTTTGGATGCCAGGGGAGGCTTCTGGCTCTAGTGGGAATGGGGTGAGTTTCTTGATGTTCTGAAGGACCACTCTGCAGTTTCACGGTGCATAAGGAAGAGAAGGTGGAGTCTAAAATAGAGGTGGTTGCAGCTCATGGCTGAGTCAGCTGCCTTCCTGAGGGTGGGATGTGGGGCAGAGGAAGGGACCCAGTTCTCCTCCCTCGTGTGGTACGCGGGGCATGTTGACACCAGACTAAACACTTACACGGTGAAGACCATCGCTGCTGTCTGCAAAGGGTTTACACTGGCATGTGTCTTCATATGAGAGGTCAGGCCATCTTGAAACGACTCTGGCCATGGGCATGGCCTGTCCACCCTCACATGTTTCTTCTCTTCCTTACTGAACCTTCATTTCCAAGAGGGTTTTGGGCCATAGGATGTTGGGTTTTCTCTAGCTTTGTCCAATGAGGAATGCTTTTTGGTCGTTGGTGTTGTTCATTTTCCAGCTCTCTCTTTTGGCTTCTTCTGTGAATTTGTTTGTGGAACAGAAAGAGCTCCGAATCTCCCTTCTGGCTGAGATGTCAAATTTACAACAGCAATGCCTACCTGGAACGTTCTGACCAGATTTGCCGAAAGGGCTTGGTTTTGCAGATGGCATCCTGAAAGTACCTACACTGTCCCTTCTTTTACCGAAAGGATACTTCAAATGAAATAAAAAAGATAATTCTCAAGTTGAATGTTGCAATATGTGGAGAGTCATAAAAATCCCCTGGAGAATGGAAAAGTTACCCATTCCAGTTTTCTGACCTAGATAACTCCATGGACTGTAAAAACTATGGAACTGCAGAGCCTAACACGACTAAGCGCCTATAAAATTCCTTTTCTGTCAAAAAAAAAAAAAGAATCTATTTTTCTATCATTTCAGTGATTGGCATTGATTGTGGACACCCAAAGAATGGGAAGAAGTGGAGAAAGAGGAAGACTAAATGTTTTCATGTGGAGGAAGAAGAAATGGGGCGTGCTTGACATGAATGGGGAGTGCTTGACATGGATTTTCTGGGAAGTGGGGAGGTAGAATGAGAAGGTGCGAATGTAGACATTGGTGATGGTTACACAGCACTGTGAAGGCCTTAATATTCCCAAACTGCATCAATTAAATTTAAATTTACTAAGAGAATCTTAACAGAAACAAATAAATAAAGCCATAAATAAAATAAAACATCACAAGAAAGCTACACACACACCAGATGCAAATAAGCTCGGGGGACGGGCACTCAATCTGCCCTGAGTGGGGATCGAGTTGATGGCATCCACAGGAAGCAGGCAGGTATGGAGGCTGCAGAGCCAACTGCTCCCCTGGAAAAGGTGTTTCCCAAAAGGGCTCTGGGTCTCTGTCCAGAGTGGGGGCCCATTCTCCCTGCAGGGATGGGTCAGTCATCCTGGGAATCTCGGTCTTGTCCAGGAGCCAGGGAAGGCTCTCCCTGCAGAGGTGGTGACTCATCCTCTGACTCGGGTTCTTCTGCCAAAGCCCGGGCAGGTACAGGTGCAGGTGGAGGTGGATGTTCTCGCTGAGGGGGTGGGACATCGGTGCCTGTGGCTGGGGTTCCTGCAGGCACATAAGTCTGATATTCCCAGTGTGTGGCCAGTACCCAGCTGGCCCGGTGTCTTTGGGAAGGGAAGTCTCAGGTCTCGATGTCCCCTCAGTGGATCCCTGGATCCTGCACCTGGAGCACCCACGGCTGTAGGGACAGGATTTGGAGGTGGAGTATGATTGTAATGAGAGGCCAGTGCTAGAGCTGTGAGAGAAGAGAAGGTTAGCCATTGCCAGCATTTTGATGTGTGTATACGGGAACAGAAAGCTTCCCAGAGAATCACAAAGAATACCCAGCATAGGATGCACTCTGACTGCAGTGTGAAAGATGGGTGATGTGAGGCCAGGCTTTGTTCCAGGCCGAGACCCAGCTCTGGGGGACTCATCCCTGTGTAGCTCAGCATCCCTTACCCACACACTCAGATGCACAGCCCCAGCCTCCTCACCACTCTGCTCTGCCGTGCTGAGCTCCAGGTCCTCCTGCTGCCTCAGAGGCAGGGGTTCTCAGGGCTCAGGGTCAGAGCCGTGTGCTGAGCTCCATGGCAGCATGAGACTGGGCCCCAGGGTGTGTCCTTGGTGGTGTGTGTGGAGCAGGCCTTCCCTGCTTCCTATTCTTTCCTAGTTGGGCTGATCCCTCCATAGGCACACTCACCTGGAGCCTGCACTGGGCCTCACAGGCAGGGGGTTGGTGATCCGACGCCTCCCTTGGAGAGGTGAATGGGTTGACCCCTCATCAGCCACGTCGACTGGGAAGCTCTGAAATGACACTGACTGTCATTCAGCCCTGCCTGGAGTCTGCTGAGCTGGGCCTGACCAGTATCACGGCTGCTTCTGCCCGCTCGAAATTCTGCTGCCAGCAGAAACATGTGTCTGCTCAGGTACCCACCCTGGACGAAGGAGACGCCCCTGCGGGTATGGGGTCTTCCTGGGCAGCTGGTGCTGCCTGGACTTTCCCCATCATGCCCAGCCTGGTCTCCCCTGGAGTGTGGACACACCCAGCCCACAGACTTGTGAACCACATCCACAAGGGCTTGCATGAGGCAGAGATACCCCAGGAAACCCCCATACACACACAGGGAAAGGATTCAGGGTTACCCTGGTGGGATGGAAGAGGGGACCTGGCCCAGGCTGGAGCTCCCCTGTTACCTTTCTGTTCCTTTGGTCAAAGGGCCAGAGGCCTCTCGGGGGTTTCCTGAGCCTGCACTGACTGTGTTCCCACACACCTGGCCGGTGAGCTCTCTCGAGGCAAACAGCAAAATATCCTGGCTGCCCTCGAACTTGCTGGGGTCTCCTCTCCACTGTGAGGCCTGGAGATCCGGTTTCCGTGTTCTGTTTGGTTCTGTTGCCAGGAAGTGACATCATTTCCTAAGTTCCTTGCCGAGTTCTCTTACCAAAGCTCCCCAAGCGAACCTCTGGATTTCTGTCTGTTCACCCACCCCTTAGGCCATGTGCAGGCACAGTGACACGCACACCGCTCACCCCACAGCTTTGGAAAGCCTGGGTGCAGTCAGGGCCTGAGCTCTGAAGACACAGCTCTTTCAGACAGGCTCCTTCTTCTTATCTGTGATGTGGCCCTTGAAAATCCATATGCCCCTTAGGGTTTCCCTATTCTCTCCATCTGCAGAGTGGGGTCAATCTCTCATCTAATGCCTTGGTCTGTCAGCCTAGAGCACCTACATGCCTTTCAACCTGGGGCTGGTATCACAAGGAGCTTGTGCCCTGGGACTTTCCAAGAGCAAGATTCAATAAATCGCTGAACTAGCACAGAATGCGGCAGAAACAGTTGTGAATGGGCTCTCAGACCTAGAAAAATGTCAGGGAAATTATCAGGACGTCTGAGACTTCTTTTGCAGCTCGAGAGGAAAGCGGGCTTCCTTCTCTCCACGCGAGACGAGGCATGACTCCCCTTTTGAAACTCCATAGGAGCCCCGAGATCCATGTCAGCACTTTGAGGAATCCTGCGGTTCCAGCATCTAGTTAGATGAAGATCTATGCCCCTGCACAGACTGAAGAGGAATCCCTAGAGGCCCATCACAACGTGCATGGAGACTTGACTTTCCTGAGGCAACTCGAGCGGGTCCCTGAGGTCCCCATCGTAACTTGAGAGGAACCCCAAGTTTCCTGCTGCATCTCGAGAAAAACCAGGATATTCTCCCCTCAAAGAGAGATGAGGCCCGTTTCCGCTGAATCATCTCCAGAGAAATCCCATCTTCGCTCTTGAGCCTCGAACGGGTCCTTGACACCTTTAATACAACTTAAGAAATTCCCTAATATACCCGTCCCCTCTCGAGAGGAACACCAAGGGACCAGCCACAACTAAAGAAGAGCCCCGTTTTCCCTCCTCATCTCGAGTTCAGGCTCCATTTCCCTGCTTCGTTGTGAAAGGAATCCCAGCGTTCCCCTTGCACCTTAAGAGGAGTCAGTGTCTACTTGAACCTCGAGAGGATTCCAGGGGTCGTGCCACAATTCAAAAAGACCCTGATGTCACAGTCCATGCCAGATACACCTGATTACCCTGCACTGAGTGTACTGTCACCACAAGTATCACCTCAAAACACGATGGGAGTGGTGACAGCCCTGTGGAACCTTGAGAGAAAGCCACAGATCCCTATGTCAACTCGAAGGAAGCCTGACACTATTTTGACAGCTCGAGAGGCAAGAGGACTTCCATGTCTCCGCAAGAAACGAGGCATGACTCTCCTATTGAAACTCCATAGGAACCCCGAGATCCATGTTAGCACTGGAGAGGAACCCTGAGTTTCCGGGCTCAAAAACAGATGAGGACCTAGGCCCCTGCAACGCCTGGAGAGGAATCCCGAGAGGCCCTTCGCAAGTCACATGGAGAATTGACTTTCCTGAGGCAACAGGAGCGGGTCCCTGAGGTCCTCGTCATAACTCGATAGGAAACCCAAGTATGCTGCCACAACTCTAGAAAAACCAGGAGATTCACCCCTCAACGCGAGATGAGGCCCTTTTCCTCTGTGGTGTCTCAAACAAAATCCCACCTTCCCACTTGAGTCTCAAAAGGGTCTTGACACCCTTGATGCAGCTCAAGAAATTCCCCTATATAAACGTCCCCACTCAAGAGGAACACTTAGAGTGCCACTGCAACTCAAGAAAAGCCCCGTTTTTCCCTCCTCATTTCGAGATGAGAGTCCATTTCCCTGCTTCGTTGGGAAAGGAAACCTGGGATTCCCATCGCATCTCAAGTGGAGGCGGTTTAAAATTTAACCTCGAAAGAAACTCCAGGGGAGGTGCCACAATTCAAAAAGACCCCGTTGCCCCAATCCACTCCAGAAAAAACTTATTCCCTGGCACTGACTCGACTGTCACCCCAAGTGCTGACTCAAAACACAATGTCAGGTGTGAAATCCCTGTGGCTCCTCGAGAGTAAGCCTCAGATCCATATGTCAACTCGACAGGAGGCCTGACACTATTTTTACAGCTCGAGAGGAAAGCACACATCCATGTCTCCACACGAGACGAGGCCTGACACCACTGTTGAAACTCCATAGGAACACTGAATTCCATGGCAGCACTGGAGAGGAACACTGAAGTTCCTGCCTCAACTCAAGATGAGGACCTAGGACCCTGCACCAACTGCAGAGGAATCCCAAGAGACCCCTCGAGCTCGCATGGAGAGTGGACTTTCCTGAGGCAACACGAGCGGTTCCCTGAGGTCCCCATCGTAACTTGAGAGGAACCCCTAGTTTCCTGCTGCAACTTGAGAAAAAACAGGAGGTGCTCCCCTCAAAGCGAGATGAGGCCCTTTTTCACTGAAGTGTCTCTAGAGAAATCCAACCTTCCCTCTTTAGCCTTGAAAGGGTGCTTGACACCCTTGATGCACCTCAAGAAGTTCCATGACAAACCCGTCTCCACTAGAGAGGAAAACTGAGTATCCCGTCACAAATCAAGAAGAGCCCCGTTTTTCCCTCCTCATCTCGAGATGAGGGTCCATTTCCCTTCTTAGTCGGGAAAGAAATCCCGGAGTTCCCATCACACCTCAAGAGGAGGCTGTCTCAAATTGAAACTTGAGAGGAACTCCAGGGGTCTGCCACAATTAAAAAAGATCCCAATGTTCCAATCTACTCCAGATCAAAATGATTCCCTTCACTGTATCGACTGTCACCCCAAGTATCGACTCAAAACAAGATGGGAGTTGTGACAGCCCTGTGGCATTTCCATACGAAGCCACAGATCCCTATGTCAACTCGAGAGGAAGTCTGACACTAATTTTAAAGCTCAAAAGGAAAGCGGACTTCCATGACTCTGAAAGAGACGAGGCCTGACACCCACGTTGAAACTCCATAGGAAGCTTGAGATCCATGTCAGCACTGGAGAGGAACCCTGAGGTTCTGGCCTCAGCTCCAGATAAGGACCTCGGCCCCTGCACCGACTTGAGAGGAATCCAGAGAGGCCCCTTGCAACTCGCATGGAGACTGGACTTTCCTGAGGCAACACGAGCAGGTCCCTGAGGTCCCTGTCGTAACTCAAGAGGAACCTCAAGTTTCCTGCCCCAACTCGAGAAAAACCAGGAAATTCTCCCCTCAAAGCGAGATGAGGCCCTTTTCCACTGCAGCATCTCTAGAGAAATCCCAGCTTCCCTCTTGAGCCTCGAAAGGTCCTTGACACCCTTGAGGCAACTCCAGAAGTTTCCCAACATTCCCGTCTCCACTTGTGAAGAACCCTGACTGTCCTGGTACAACTCAAGAAGAGCCCAGTATTTCCCTCCTCATCTCAAGATGAGGGTCCATTTCCGTGCTTCTTCAGGAAAAAAATCCCGGCGTTGATATAGGGATAAGTGTCTTTCTCTCAAGGAGCCACAGGGCTGTCACACATGCCATTGTGTTTTGAGTCGATGCTCAATGACAGTCGAGTCAGTGCAGGGGAACCAGGTGTATCTGGAGTGGATTGGGACATTGGGGTCTTTCAGAATTGTGGCACGACCCATGGAGTTCCTCTCCAGTTTCACGTTGAGATCACCTCCTCTTGAGGTGCGACAGGTACGCAGGGATTCCTTTCCCGATGAAGCAGGGAATTGGACCATCGTCTCGAGATGAGGACAGAAAAACAGGGCTCTCCTTGAGTAGTGGCGGGACATTTGGGGTTCCTTTCCAGTGGAGACGGGTATATCAGGGAATTTCGTGAGTTGCATCAAGGGTGTCAAGGAACCTTTCGAGGCTCAAGAAGGAAGGTGGGATTTCTCTCGCGACCCCGCAAAGGAAAAGGGCCACATCTCGCAACGAGAGGAGAATCTTCCGGTTTTTCTCGAGTTGTGGCAGGAAATATGGGGCTCCTCTTGAGTTACGGTGGGGATCTTAGGGACCTGCTGGGGTTTCTGCAGGGAAGTCAGGTCTTCATGCCAGTTGCGAGGGGCCACTAGGGATTGCTCTACAGGTGGTGCAGTGGCCTAGGGATTCACCTGGAGTTGAGGCCAGAAACTAAGGGTGCCGCTCCAGTGCTGACATGGATCTCAGGGTACCTATGGAGTTTCCACATGGAAGTCAGGCCTCATCTCGTGTGGAGACTTGCAAGTCCGCTTTCCTCTCAAGCTGTCAAAGTAGCGTCAGACTTCCTGTTGAGCTGACATAGGGATCTGTGTCTTTCTCTCAAGGTGCCACAGGGCTGTCACACCTGCCATCTTGTTTGGAGTGGATAATCGGGGTGACAGTCGAATCAGTGCAGGGGAATGTGGTGTATCTGGAGTGGATTTGGACATTGGGGTCTTTCAGAATTGTGGCACGACCCATGGAGTTCCTCTCCAGTTTCAAGTTGAGACTGCCTCCCTCTTGAGGTGCGACGGGAACGCCGGGATTCCTTTCCCAACGAAGCAGGGAAATGGAACCTCATCTCGAGATGAGGAGGGAAAATGTGGCTTTTCTTGAGTTGTGGCGGGACCCTCGGTGTTCCTCTCAAGTGGAGATGGGTACGTGGGGAACCTCTTGAGTTGCAACAGTAGTGTCTAGGACCCTTTTTAGGCTCAAGAGTGAAGGTGGGATTTCTCGAGAGGCTGCAGAGGAGAAGGGCCTCATCTCGCATTGAGGGGAGAAACTCCTGGTTTCCCTCAAGTTGCAGCAGGAAACTTGGGGTTCCTCTCGAGTTACGATGGGGACCTCAGAGACCCACTTGTGGGGCATCAGGAAGGTCAAGTCTCCATGCCAGTTCCAAGCGGCCTCTCAGGATTCCTCTCCATTCGCTGATGGGGCCAAGGTCCTCATCTGGAGTTGATACCAGAACCTCAGGTTTCCTCTCCAGTGCTAACATGGATCTTGGGGTTCCTATAGAGTTTCAACAGGGGAGTCAGGCCTCGTCTCCTGTGGATACATGTAATTCTAGTCTCTTCTCGAGCTGGAAAATTTGTGTCAGGCTTCCTCACCAGTTGTCATAGTGATCTGCGACTTTCTCTCAAGGTACCACAAGGCTGTCACACTTGCCATAGTGTTTTGAGTCCATACTCGGGGTGACAGTCGAGTCAGTGCAGGGGAATCCGGTTCATCTCGAGTTGATTTGGACATCAGGGTCTTTTTGAATTGTGGCACGATGCCGGGAGCCTGTACGTGAGATTCCACTCATGACAAGGTCATGCTGAAGATCCTGACAGTGCAAGTCAGATCAGGTCTCAAGAGGTCCTCTGCCTGAGCATCTGCCCCCAAACCAGAATCTGTCTGTTTTATTATTTCTTGTCTTTCACCAACACTTCTGACATTAATGGGGGACTCTTCCCGACCACCTTTCTCTAAATAAAATTAACTTAGAGGTCTAGTTAATAAGTCTCCTGGACCTATTGGAGTGTTTTTATTCAGACCCATCTAGTAGCTTTCTAACTTGCCTGACAGGTTTAACAGGACGTTTACTACTACGCATATGATTTCTTAGAGCTGCCCAATCGTGAGAGGCACAGGATGCTTAAAAAATTGTAAGTATGCAGAGCGTTTTGAGGAGTTAAAAAATCATTAGAATAGAATTGGTTAAAGGTTTCATTGTTGAGCCAATACTTGCTGCCGAATTTTCATATCCTTTATTTATTGTGTACCCGGGAGTGCATTAAATAATATAGTTGGTATATAGAAAAAACAAATAACAATATTAGATCTTGAGTTAAGTACTTTCTTAGTTGTAACCCACTGCACCTTTGTTCTATAAGGATGTAACCTTATTTAGTACTTTGAGGGTGATGGAGATTAAGAAAAACACTTCAAGAGAAAATGAGTTTTTTGGTTGATTAACATTTATCAAGGAAAAATGCCATAAAATGTTAACATGCCTCCTGGCCAGAAGATAATGTAAATCACCTGAGAACTCTTGTATTCGGAAAGGTATGCAGAAAGAAAGATTAATATTGATAAAGGCCAGGACTGCTGACCCTTCATGACTCTGCATCTTCCATTATGTAAAACTTAGGGTATATAAGCATCTTTTGAAAATACAGTTATGGGTTTTTTTGCACAAGCATGACCTCCCACATGTCAATTCTTCTCTCTTTCTCCCTCTCACTCCCTCTCGTTTTCAGGCTATTCCCTTTGAAGACAGAGGCTCTATGCGTTCACTTTTCTGCCCGGGCTTCTAAGACCCACGCGAGAGGGAGCCCAAGGTGGGGTTAAACTCCACTATTCAAGTGGGCGCCTGTGGCCTACGAGAACAGAGCAAGTGTCTTGTCTTGAGACTTTATTAGCTATTTGTGTAAACCAAGGAATATCAGCCTCTTTCTCTCCTTTAATTTCTTAATGGCTCTCTTAACTCCCTCTGTAACTCTAAGTATATAAATCTATATATATATAACTCTCTGGCTTCACTGTCCACGCTTCGGATACCCTGGAACCAACCGGGGCTGGACCCCGGTAGTAAGACTCCTGAGTTCCTCTCGAGTTTCATTTGAGACAGGTTCCTCTTGAGGTGCGACGGGAACAGTGGCATATCTTTCCAAACGAATCAGGGAAATGGACACTCATCTCGAGATGAGGAGGGAAAAACGGGGCTCTTTTTGAGTTGTGGCAGGACCCTCGGAGTTCCTCTCGAGTGGAGACAGGTATGTCAGGGAACTTCTTTAGATGCAACAATGGTGTCAAGGACCCTTTCAAGGCTCAAGAGGGAAAGTGGGATTTTTCTGGAGACACCACAGTGGAAAAGGGCCTCATCTTGCATTGAGGAAAGAATCTCTTGGATTTTCTTGAGTTGCAGCGGGAAACTTGGGATTCCTCTCGAGTTATGATGGGGACATCAGAGACCCTCTCGCGTTGCCTCAGGAAAGTCCAGTCTCCATGCGAGTTGCGAGGGGTCTCTCGGGATTCCTCTCCAGTCGATTCTGGGTCCTAGGTCCTCATCTGTAGTTGCGGCCGGAACCTCAGTTTTCCCCTCAAGTGCTGACATGGATCTAGGGGTTCCTATGTAATTTCAACAGGTGAGTCAGGCCTCATCTCGTGTGGAGACATGCTAGTCCGCTTTCCTCTAGAGCTGTAAAAATAATGTCAGGTTTCCTGTCGAGTTAACATAGGGATCTGTGGCTTTCTCTTGAGGTGCCACAGGGCTGTCACACATGCCATCGTGTTTTGAGTCGATCCTCGGGGTGACAGTCCTCTCAGTGCATTAGAATCAGGTGTAAATGGAGTGGATTGGGAATTGGGGTCTTTTTGAATTGTTCCACGATCCCTGGAGTTCCTCTCAAGTTTCAACATGAGATCGCCTTCCTTTGAGGTGTGACAGGAAGGCCTGGATTCCTTTCCCGACCAAGCAGGGAAATGGACCCTTACCGGGGTCCTTCCCCAGTTGCATCCAGGGTATCCAAAGCTTGAACGGTGAGGCGAAAGGGTTATATATGAGAGAGAGAGAGAGAGAGAGAGAGAGAGAGAGAGAGAGAGAGAGAGATAAGGAAATAATTTGCAATTAAGAGAATAGAGAGAAGAGAGGCTGATATGCCTTGATTTACACAGAAAGCCAATAAAATCCCAAGCCAAGGGACTTACACAATTCACGTAGGCCACCGGCGCCCGTTTGAATAGCGGAGGGTGCCTCTCTTTGTGCTCCTTCTTGCGTGGGTCCTAGAAGCCCGGGCAGAGAAGTGAACACAGAGGACCCCTGCATCCCAAGGGATCAGCCTGAAAAAGAAGTAAACTGAGAAAGAAAGTTCGACACGGGGAGGCCAAGCTTCTCCAAGACCCGTAGCTTTATTTTCAAAAGGACCTTACATACGCTAAGTTTTACATAATGGAAAATGCAGTCATGCAGGGGCAGCAGTCCTGACCTTTATCGATACCAGGCTTTCTTTCTGCATACTTTTCCGTATGCAAAAGGTCTTAGGTGATTTACATTATCTTCTGGCCAAGAGGCCTGTTAATATTTTATGTCCCTTTTCCTTTATGAATGTTAATCAACCAGAAAGCACATTTTCCCTTGAGGTGTTTTTTTTTTTTTTATCTGCATCACCCTCAAAGTACTAATAAAGTTAAGTTACATTCCTATAGAACAAAGGTGCAGTGGGTTACAACAAAGTACTTAACTCAAAGATAAAATGTTGTTGATGCCAGGGCTAATACCTGTTTTTTCTATATACCAACTATATCAACAAATAAAATATATGAAAACTTGGAAGCAAATATTGGCTCAGCAATGAAACCCTTAACCAGTCCTATTCCAAGAATTTTTAACTCTTCAAAAAGCTCTATATTAATATAATGTTTTAGCTTCCTGTGCCTCACATGGTTGGGAGGCTGTAAACAATCACATGCGGAGTTGAAAAAGTCCAGATCAACCTGGCAGGCAAGTTAGAAAGCTATCAGAGGTGTTTGAATTGAAACACTCCAACTACAGGCCCAGAAGACTTATAAACTAGAGCTCTAAGTTAATTTTTTTTTTTTTCAGAGAAAGGTGGTCAGGGACAGACCCTAATTAGAGTTGTTGAAAAACAGCAGGACAGGCAGATTCAGGTTTTGGGGCAGATGTTCGTGCATGTCCAGAGGATCCCTCAAGTTCTGAGTTGTCTTTTCTGTAAGGCCTCGTCCTCATGACCTTTGTCATGGGTGGGATCTCACGTGCTGGCTCCCAGCAGACCCTCATGTCAAGATGAGGAGGGCAAAATGGGGCTCTTCTTGAGTTGTGGCAGGAAACTCGGTGTTCCACTAGAGTGGAGACGGGTATTTTGGGGAACTTCTTGAGTTGCATCAAGGGTGTCAAGGAATCTTTCGAGGCTCAAGAAAGAAGGTGGGCTTTCTCTCACGACCTCGCAGAGGGAAAGGGCCTCATCTCGCATTGAGAGGAAAATCTCCCGGTTTTTCTCGAGTTGCAGCAGTAAATATGGGGCTCCTCTCGAGTTACGATGAGGACCTCAGGGACCTGCTCGTGTTTCTGCAGGGAAGTCAGGTCTTCATGACAGTTGCGAGGGGCCACTAGGGATTGCTCTCCAGTTCATGCCGAGGCCCAGGGATTCATCTGGAGTTGAGGCCGGAAACTCAGGACGCCCTTCCAGTGCTGACATGGATCTCAGGGTTCCTATGGAGTTTCCACAGGGGAGTCAGGCCTCGTCTCGTGTGGAGACTTGCAAGTCTGCTTTCCTCTCGAGCTGTCAAAGTAGTGTCAGACTTCCTGTCGAGTTGACATAGGGATTTGTGTCTTTCTCTAGAGATGCCACAGGGATGTCACACGTGCCATCTTGTTTTGAGTCAATACTCAGAGTGACAGTCAAGTCCGTGCATGGGAATCCGGTTTATCTCTAGTTGATTTGGACATTGGGGTCTTTTTGAATTGTGGCATGATGCTGGGAGCCTGTATGTGAGATTCCACTCATGACAAGTGCGTGCCGAAGATCCTGACAGTGCAAGTCAGATCAAGTCTCAAGAGGTCCTCTGCCTGAGCATCTGCCCCCAAACCAGAATCTGTCTGTTTTATTATTTCATGTCTCTCACCATCACCTCCGACATTAACGGGGGACTCTCCCCAAACACCTTTCTCTAAATAAAATTAACTTAGAGGTCTAGTTTATCAGTTTCCTGGGCCTAATTGGAGTGTTTCTATTCAGACCCATCTAGTAGCTTTCTAATTTGCCTGACAGGTTATCCGGACTTTTACTACAACACATGTGATTGTTTAGAGCTGCCCAACCACGAGAGGCACAGGATGCTTAAAAAATTCTAAGTATGTAGAACATTTTGAGGAGTTAAAATATCATTAGAGTGGAACTGGTTAAGGTTTTCACTGTTGAGCCAATACTTGCTGCCAAGTTTTCATATTCTTTATTTGTTGTGTACCCGAGAGTGCATTAAATAATATACTTGGTATATAGAAAAAACAAATAGCACCATTAGATCTTGAGTTAATTACTTTCTTTGTTGTAACCCACTGTGCCTTTACTCTATAAGGATGTAACTTTATTTAGTACTTTGAGGGTAATGCAGATTAAAGAAAAACACTTCAAGGGAAAATGAGTTTTTTGGTTGATTAATATTTATCAAGGAACAGTGCCATAAAATGCTAACATGCCTCCTGGCCAGAAGATAATGTAAATCATCTGAGACCTTTTGTATTCAGAAAGGTATGCAGAAAGAAAGGTTGATATCGATAAGGGTCAGGACTGCTGACCCTTCATGACTCTGCATCTTCCGTTATGTAAAACTTAGGGTATATAAGCACCTTTTGAAAATCAAATTATGGGGTTTTTGCACAAGCTTGACCTCCCTCATGTCAATTCTTTCTCTCTTTTTCCCTCTCACTCCCTCTCATTTTCAGGCCGATCCCTTGGAAGACAGAGGCTCTATGTGTTCACTTTTCTGCCCAGGCTTCTAGGACCTATGCAAGAGGGAGCCCAAGGCGGGGCAACCACCGCTATTCAAGTGGGCCCATTGGCCTACGAGAACAGAGCAAGTCTCTTGACTTGAGACTTTATTAGCTATTTGTGTAAACCAAGGAATATCAGCCTCTTTCTCTCCTTTAACTTCGTAATGGCTCTCTTAACTCCCTCTATAACTCTAAGTATATAAATCTATATCTATATAACTCTCTGGCCTAGCCGTCGACGCTTTGGATACCCTGGAACCAACCGGGGCTGGACCCCGGTAGCAAGACTCCTGAGTTCCTCTCGAGTTTCAAGTTGAGACTGGCTCCTCTTGAGGTGTGTCGGGAACACTGGCATATCTTTCCGAACGAATCAGGGAAATGGACACTCATCTCGAAATGAGGAGGGAAAACGGGGCTTTTCTTGAGTTGTGGCAGGACCCTCGGTATTCCTCTCGAGTGGAGATGGGTATGTCGGGGAACTTCTTGAGTTGCATCAAGGGTTTCAAGGACCCTTTCAAGGCTCAAGAGGGAAATGGGGATTTTTCTGGAGACACCACAGCGGAAAATGGTCTCATCTCGAGTTGAGGGGAGAATCACTTGGATTTTTTCGAGTTGCAGCGGGAAACTTGGGGATCCTCTCAGTTATGACTGGCGCTTCAGGGACCCTCTCATGTTGCCTCAGGAAAGTCCAGTTTCCATGCGAGTTGCGAGGGGCCTCTCAGGATTCCTCTGCAGTCGGTGCCAGGTCCCAGACCTTCCTCTGGAGTTGCGGCAAGAACCTAAGTGTTCCCCTCCAACACTGACATGGATCTTGGGGTTCCTATTGAAATTCAACAGTAAAGTCAGGCCTCGTTTCGTGTGGAGACATGCAAGTCCGCTTTCCTCTCGAGCTCTAAAAGTAGTGTCAGGCTTCCTGTGGAGCTGACATAGGGATCTGCGGCTTTCTCTTGAGGTGCCCAAGGCTGTAACTCCTGCCAACTTTGTTTTAGTCGATTGTCATGGGGACTGTCGCGTCAGTGCAGCAGAATCAAGTATATCTGGAGTGGATTGGGCCTTCGGGGACCTTTTGAATTGTGGCACGACCCCTGGAGTTCCTCTCGAGTTTCACGTTGAGACTTCCTTCTCTTGAGTCACGACTGGAACGCTGGGATTCCTTTCCCTACCAAGCAGGGAAATGGACCCTTACCAGGGTCCATGCCCAGTTGGATCCAGGGTATACGAAGCATGGATGGTGAGGTAAGAGAGATATATAGATATAGAGAGAGATAAGGAAAGAATTTGCAGTTAAGAGAATAGAGGAGAGAACAGAGGCTGATACTCCTTGGTTTACATAGAAAGCCAATAAAGTCCCAAGACAAGGGATTTATACCATTCATGTAGGCCATTGGCACCCGCTTGAATAGTGGAGGGTGCTCCACCTTGGGCTCCTTCTCACGTGGGTCTTAGAAGCCCGGGCAGAGAAGTGAACACGGAGGACCCCTGCATCCCAAGGGATCAGCCTGAAAAAGAAGTATACAAAGAAAGAAAGTACAACACCGGGAGGCCAAGCTTGTGCAAGACCCATAGCTTTATTTTCAAAAGGAGCTTATATACCCTAAGTTTTACATAATGGAAGATGCAGAGTCATGCAGGGTCAGCAGTCCTGACCCTTATCAATACCAGGCTTTCTTTCTGTATACTTTTCCGTATTCAAAAGGTCTCAGGTGATTTACATTATCTTCTGGCCAAGAGGCCTGTTAACATTTTATGTCTCTTTTCCTTGATGAATGTTAATCAACCAAAAAACTCATTTTTCCTTGAAGTGTTTTTTCCTTTAATCTGCATCACCCTCAAAGTACTAATAAAGTTAAGTTACATTCCTGTAGAACAAAGGTGCAGTTGGTTACAACAAAGTACTTAACTCAAAGATCAAATGTTGCTGATGCCAGCCAGGGCTACTACCTGTTTTTTTTTTTTTTTTTAATATACCAACTATTAAAAAAAAAAAAGATATGAAAACTTGGCCGCAATTATTGACTCAACAATGAAACCCTTAACCAGTTCTATTCTAATGATTTTTAACTCCTCAAAAGGCTCTACATTCCCACAGTGTTTTAAGATTCCTGTGCCTCTTGCAGATGGGAGGCTGTAAACAATCACATGCTTAGTTGAAAAAGTCCAGATAAACCTGTCAGGCAAATTACAAAGCTATCAGAGGTGTTTGAATTGAAACACTCCAATTACATGCCCAGGAGACTTATAATCTAGAGCTCTAAGATAATTTTCTTCAGAGATAGGTGGTCGGGGACAGCCCCATGTTGGTAACAGAGGAGCTGATGAAAAATAGGACAGGCAGATTATGGATTTGGGGTAGATGATTGAGAAGATCCAGAGGATCCCACAAGTACTGAGTCAACTTTACCTGTAAGGACTCGTCCTGGTGACCTTTGTCATGGGTAGGATCTCCTGTGCAGGCTCAAGGCAGACCCTCATGTCAAGATGAGGAGGGAAAAACAGGGCTCTTCCTGAGTTTTGGAGGGACACTTGGGGTACCTCTTAAGACGGGGATGTAGGAAAACTGCTTGAGTTGCATCAAGGGTGTCAAAGACACTTTAAAGGCTCAAGAGGGAAGGTGGAATATCTCTTGAGATGCTGTAGCAGAAAAGGGCCTTATTTCGCATGGAGGGGAGAATCTCCTGGTTTTTCTTGAGTTATGGCCGGAAACTTGGGGTTCCTCTGGAGTTACGACGGAGACGTTAGGTTCCCGATCATGTTTCCTCAGGAAAATCAAGTCTCCATGCGAGTTGCGAGGGGCCTCTCGGGATTCCTCTCCAGTCGGTGCAGAGGCCTATGGCCTCTTTAATGTTGAGGCCGGATCCTAAGATTCCTCTCCAGTGCTGATATGGTTCTCGGGGCTCCTATGGAGTTTCAAAGAGGAGTCAGGCCTCGTCTTGTGTCGAGGCATGGAAGTCCGCTTTCCTCTCGAGCTGTAAAAGTAGTGTCAGGTTCCGGCCGAGTTGACCTAGGGATCTGTGGTTTCTCTCATGGTGCCACAGGGCTGTCACACGTGCCAACGTGTGTTGAGTTGATTTTCTGGGTAACAGTCGAGTCAGTGCAGGGATATCAGTTGTATCTGGAGTAGCTTGGGACACCAGGGTCTTTTTTTGTTTGTTTGTTTTTAATATTTATTTTTACTAAATTTTACTTTACAATACTGTATTGGTTTTGCCATACATTGACTTGAATCCGCCATGGATGTATATGGGTTCCAATCCTGAGCCCCCCTCCCACCTCCCACCCCATATCATCTCTCTGGATCATCCCTGTGCACCAGCCCCAAGCATCCCATATCCTGTACTAACACAGACAGGCGATTTGTTTCTTACATGATAGTATACATGTTTCAATGCCATTCTCCCTAATCATCCCACCCTCTCCCTCCCCCTCAGAGTCCAAAAGTCCGTTCTATACATCTGTGTCTCTTTTGCTGTCTCACATACAGGGTTATCATTACCATCTTTCTAAATTCCATATATATGTGTTAGTATACTGTATTGGCGTTTTTCTTTCTGGCTCTCTTCACTCTGTATAATCGGCTCCAGTTTCATCCATCTCATTAGAACCGATTCAAATGTATTCTTTTTAATGGCTGAGTAATACTCCACTGTGTATATGTACCACAGGTTTCTTATCCATTCATCTGCTGATGGACATCTAGGTTGTTTCCATGTCCTGGCCATTATAAACAGTGCTTCAGTGAACATTGGGATACATATGCCTCTTTCAATTCTGGTTTCCTTGGTGTGTATGCCCTGCCGTGGGACTGCTGGGTCATAAGGCATTTCTATTTACAATTTTTTAAGGAATCTCCACACTTTTCTCTATAGTGGCTGTACTAGTTTGCATTCCCACCAACAGTGTAGGAGGGTTCCTTTTTCTCCACACCCTCTCCAGCATTTATTGCTTGCAGACTTTTGGATCACAGCCATTCTGACTGGTGTGAAATGGTACCTCATTGTGGTCTTGATTTGCATTTCTCTGATAATGAGTGATGGTGAGCATCTTTTCATGTGTTTGTTAGCCATCCATATGTCTTCTTTGGTGAAATGTCTATTTAGATCTTTGGCCCATTTTTTGACTGGGTCATTTATTTTTCTGGAATTGAGCTGCATAAGTTGCCTGTATATTTTTGAGATTAGTTGTTTGTCAGTTGTTTCATTTGCTATGATTTTCTCCCATTCAGAAGGCTGTCTTTTCACTTTGCTTATAGTTTCCTTGTTGTGCAGAAGCTTTTAATTTTAATTAGATCCCCCCCCTTTTTTTTTTTGGTTTATTTCCAGAATTCTGGGAGGTGGATCATCCTGCTGTGATTTATGTCGGAGAGTGTTTTGCCTATATTATCCTCTAGGAGTTTTATAGTTTCTGGTCTTATGTTTATATGTTTAATCCATTTTGAGTTTATTTTTTTGTGTGGTGTTAGAAAGTGATCTAGTTTCATTCTTTTACAAGTGGTTGACCAGGTTTCCCGGCACCACTTGTTAAAGAGATTGTCTTTATTCCATTGTATATTCTTGCCTCCTTTGTTGAAGATAAGGTGTCCATAGGTGTGTGTGGATTTATCTCTTGTCTTTCTATTTTGTTCCATTGATCTATATTTCTGTCTTTGTGCCAGTACCATACTGTACTGATGACTGTGGTTTGGTAGTAGAGCCTGAAGTCAGGCAAGTTGATTCCTCCAGTTCCATTCTTCTTTCTCAAGATTGCTTTGGCTATTCGAGGTTTTTTTGTATTTCGACACATATCTTGAAATTATTTGTTCTAGTTTTGTGAAACATACCACTGGTAGCTTGATAGGGATTGCATTGAATCTGTAGATTGCTTTGGGTAGTATACTCATTTTCACTATGTTGATTCTTCCGATCCATGAACATGGTATATTTCTCCATCTATTAGTGTGCTCTTTGATTTCTTTCATTAGTGTTTTAGTTTTCTATATATAGGTCTTTTGTTTCTTTTGGTAGATATATTCCTAGGTATTTTATTTTTTTTGTTGCAATGGTGAATGGAATTGTATCCTTAATTTCTTTTTCTACTTTCTCATTATTAGTGTATACGAATGCAAGGGATTTCTGTGTGTTGATTTTATATCCTGCAACTTTACTATATTCATTGATTAGCTCTAGTAATTTTCTGGTGGAGTCTTTAGGGTTTTCTATGTAGAGGATCATGTCATCTGCAAACAGGGAGAGTTTTACTTCTTCTTTTCCAATTTGCATTCCTTTTATTTCTTTTTCTGCTCTGATTGCTGTGGCCCAAACTTCCAGAACTATGTTGAATAGTAGCGGTGAAAGTGGGCACCCTTGTCTTGTTCCTGACTTTAGGGGAAATGCTTTCAATTTTTCACCATTGAGGATAATGTTTGCTGTGTGTTTGTCGTATATAGCTTTTATTATGCTGAGATATGTTTCTTCTATTCCTGCTTTCTGGAGAGTTTTTATCATAAATGGATGTTGAATATTGTCAAAGGCCTTCTCTGCATCTATTGAAATGATCATATGGCTTTTATTTTTCAATTTGTTAATGTGGTGAATTACATTGATTGATTTGTGGTTATTGAAGAATCCTTGCATCCCTGGGATAAAGCCCACTTGGTCATGGTGTATGATCTTTTTAATGTGTTGTTGCATTCTGATTGCTAGAATTTTGTTGAGGATTTTTGTATCTATGTTCATCAGTTATATTGGCCTCTAGTTTTCTTTCTTTGTGGCATCTTTGTCAGGTTTTGGTATTAGGGTGATGCTGGCCTCATGGAATGAGTTTTGAAGTTTACCTTCCTCTGCAATTTTCTGGAAGAGTTTGAGTAGGATAGGTGTTAGCCCTTCTCAAAATTTTTGGTAGAATTCAGCTGTGAAGCCGTCTGAATCTGGGCTTTTGTTTGCTGGAATGTTTCTGATTACAGTTTCAATTTCTATGCTTTTGATGGGTCTCTTAAGATTTTCTATTTCTTCCTGGTTCAGTTTTGGAAAGTTGTACTTTTCTAAGAATTTGTCCATTTCTTCCACGTTGTCCATTTTATTGGCATATAATTACTGATAGTAGTCTCTTATGATCCTTTGTATTTCTGTGCTGTCTGTTGTGATCTCTCCATTTTCATTTCTATTTTTATTGATTTGATTTTTATCTCTTTGTTTCTTGATGAGTCTGGCTAATGGTTTGTCAATTTTCTTTATCCTTTCAAAGAACCAGCTATTGGCTTTGTTGATTTTTGCTATGATCTCTTTTGTTTCTTTTGCATTTATTTCTGCCCTAATTTTTAAGATTTCTTTCCTTCTACTAACTCTAGGTTGCCCATTTCTTCCTTTTCTAGTTGCTTCAGGTGTAGAGTTAGGTTATTTATTTGACTTTTTTCTTGCTTCTTGAGGTATGCCTGTATTGCTATGAACTTTCCTCTTAGCACTGCTTTTATAGTGTCCCACAGTTTTGGGTTGTTGTGTTTTCATTTTCATTTGCTTCTATGCATATTTTGATTTCTTTTGTGATTTGTTGGTTATTCAGCAGCTTGTTGTTCAGCCTCCATATGTTGGAATTTTTAATAGTTTTTCTCCTGTAATTGAAGTCTAATCTTTATGTATTATGGCCAGAAAAAGATGCTTGGAATGATTTCAATTTTTTTTTTTTAATTTATCAAGGTTAAATTTATGGCCCAGGATGTGATCTATCCTGGAGAATGTTCCGTGCACACTTGAGAAAAAGGTGAAATTCATTGTTTTGGGGTGAAATGTCCTATAGGTATCAATTAGGTCTAACTGGTCTATTGTATCATTTAAAATTTTGTTTCTTTGTTAATTTTTTGTTTACTCAATCTGTCCATAGGTGTGAGTGGGGTATTAAAGTCTCCCACTATTATTGTGTTGCTCTTAATTTCCCCTTTCATACTTGGTAGCATTTGTCTTACATAGTGCAGTACTCCTATGTTAGATGCATATATATTTATAATTGTTATATCTTCTTCTTGGATTGATCCTTTGATCATAATGTAGTGGCCTTCTTTGTCTCTTTTCACAGCCTTTGTTTTAAAGTCTATTTCATCTGATATGAGTATTGCTACTCCTGCTTTCTTTTGGTCTCCATTTGCGTGGAATATCTTTTTCCAGCCCTTCACTTTCAGTCTGTATGTGTCCCTTGTTTTGAGGCGGGTTTCTTGTAGGCAACATATATAGGGATCTTGTTTTTGTATCCATTCAGCCAGTCTTTGCCTTTTGGTTGGGGCATTCAACCCATTTAGGTTTAAGGTAATTACTGATAAGTATGATCCTGTTGCTATTTTCTTTACTGTTTTGGGTTCGGGTTTATACAGCCTTTTTGTGTTTCCTGTCTAGAGAATATCCTTTAGCATTTGTTGGAGAGCTGGTTTGGTGGTGCTGAATTCTCTCAGCTTTTGCTTGTCTGTAAAGCTTTTCATTTCTCCTTCGTATTTGAATGAGATCCTTGGTGGGTACAGTAATCTGGGCGGTAGATTATTTCTTTTCATCACTTTAAGTATGTCTTGCAATTCCCTCCTGGCCTGAGGAGTTTCTATTGAAAGATCTGCATTTATCCTTCTGGGAATCCCTTTGTGTGTTATTTGTTATTTTTCCCTTGCTGCTTTTAATATTTGTTCTTTGTGTTTGATCTTTGTTAATTCGATTAATATGTGTCTTGGGGTGTTTCACCTTGGGTTTATCCTATTTGGAACTCTCTGGGTTTCTTGGACTTGGGTGATTATTTCCTTCCCCATTTAGTGAAGTTTTCAACTGTTATCTCCTCAAGTATTTTCTCATGGTCTTTCTTTTTGTCTTTTTCTTCTGGGACTCCTATAATTCGAATATTGGAGTGTTTCATATTGTCCTGGAGGTCTCTGAGATTGTCCTAATTTCTTTTAATTTGTTTTTCTTCTTTCCTCTCTGATTCATTTATTTCTACCATTCTAATTTCTATTTCATTAATCCTATCTTCTGCCCCCGTTATTCTACTATTTTTTGCCTCCAGAGTGTTTCTGATCTCATTTATTGCATTATTCATTATATATTGACTCTTTTTTTATTTCTTCTAGGACCCTATTAAAACTTTCTTGCATCTTCTCAATCCTTGTCTCCAGGCTATTTATCTGTGATTCCGTTTTGCTTTCAAGCTTTTGGATCATTTTCACTATCAATATTCAGAATTCTTTCTCAGGTAGATTCCCTCTTTCTTCCTCTTTTGTTTGGTTTGATGGGCATTTCTCCTGTTCCTTTACCTGCTGGGTATTCCTCTGTCTTTTCATCTTGGTTATATTGCTGCGTTTTGGGGGCCTTTCTATATTCTGGGAATTTGTGAAGTTCTCTTTATTGTGGAGTTTCCTCACTGTGGGTGGGGTTGTATCAGTGGCTTGTCAAGGTTTCTTGGTTAGGGAGGCTTGTGTTGGAGTTCTGGTGGGTGGAGATGGATTTCATCTCTCTGGAGTGCAATGAAGTGACCAGTAATGAGTTATGAGAGGTCAATGGTTTTGGAGTAACTTTGAGCTGCCTGTATATTGAAGCTCAGGCATGTGTTCCTGTGTTGCTGGAGAATTTGCATGGTATGTCTTGCTCTGGAACTTGTTGGCCCTTCGATAGTGCTTGGTTTCAGTGTAGGTATGGAGGTGTTTGATGAGCTCCTATCAATTAATGTTCCCTGGATTCAGGAGTTCTCTGATATTCTCAGGATTTGGACTTAAGCCTCCTGATTCTGGTTTTCAGTTTTATTTTTACATTATCCTCAAGACTTCTCCATGTATACAGCACTGATGATAAAACATCTAGGTTAAAGATGAAAAGTTTCTCCAAATTGAGGGACACCCAGAGAGGTTCACTGAGTTACATGGAGAAGAGAACAGGGAGAGGGTAGTTAGAGGTGACTGGAATGAGATGAGGTGGGATCAAAAGAGGAGAGAGCAAGCTAGCGAGTAATCACTTCCTTATGTGCACTCCACAGTCTGGTCTGCTCAGAGGTGTTCACAAAGGTGTACAGGGAAGAGGAGAAGGAGGAAGAAGACAGAGGTGGCCAGGAGGATAAAAGAGGGAAATGAAAAGGAGAGAGACAGATCCAGCCAATAACCAGTTCCCTAAATGTTCTCCACCGTCTGGAACACATAGAGATTCACAGAGTTGGGTAGAGAAGAGAAAGGGGAGGAAGGAGACAGAGGCGACCTGGTGGAGGGAAAGGAGAGTCCAAAGGAGGAGAGAGTGGTCAAGCCACTAATCTCACTCTCAGGAAAAACTGAGTACTGAATATTAGGTTTTTAAATGTACAAAATTGACAACAAATAAAAAAGCAAAGATTAAAAATCTAGCTTAGATGTTGGATTTTCAAAAATACAATATTAAAGAAAAGACCAAGAAGAAGGAGAAGAAAAAAAAAGCCATAGGAATTATTATAAAACAACGACAACCGCAAAAAGACTATATACAGTTTTTGCTTTAAAAATAGGGTGTTGTTTTTGAAATGTAATAGTAGGTTATAAAAATAAAAATTAAAGAAGAAATAGAGGACTTAAATTTTAAAAAGGTTAAAAAAAGAAAAAGAAAAGAAAAAAACAATCACACAACAATATCAACAACAACAATAATGATTGTAAAAATATTAAAGATATATTCTGCCCTTTCTCTGGTGTTGTGGGCCATGTGGGGTCACTTCCAAGGCAGTTCCCTCTGTTTATCTTCTTCTGTTTTCTGGTCTCTTCAGTGTCTGATTTCCGCCCTGACACAGGGTGGGCAGTGGTGGAGACTGGTTTTTTTTTAGGCTCACTTGTTCAGTCGTGCTGTGGGTAGGGAGGGATGCTGCAAACAAATAACACTGTTGTGTGCTTGCAGTGTCTCAGCCCCGCTGGGCCTGCCCCTGCTCGCGGCACACACTGCTCAGGCCCTACGTTGCTCTGCAGGGAACCGTCTGAGGCTGGCCCTAGGCTGCATGCACCTCCCCGGTCTAAGCCGCTCAGGCTTGGTGTTCAGGTAGCCCTCAGAGGTGCAGATTTGGTTGAGCCTGTGTTTTGTTCCCTTCCCAGGACTGAGTAGCTCGGGTGTTTGGTGAGCGCAGTCGCTGCGACTTATCGCCTTTCCCATCTCTGCTGCTTAGTTTTCTGGGTGTATCGCTGGCGTCCCTTCTCAGGCGAATGATGACTGTCCAGAACCCCAGAAGTCTTAGTTAGCAAAGAAGCCTGCTTACATTTTGGTAGATAATGCCTCTCTTGGGCTGCGATTGCCCCCTTCCAGCCCTTATGGCTCTGGCTGCCTGTCACCGGAGGGGCAGCCAGCTATTTCTGTTCTGTCCTTTGTTCTGTGTGCGGTCCTAGCGATGTCTTAGGTTCGAGCTTTTCGCGTGGTAGCTATCCTACAGTCTGGTTTGCTAGCCCAAGTTAGTTCGCTCTGGTTACACATGGGGCATTCCGGCCCGAATCTTACAAAGCACTGCAGCCTGCGCCTCCCACGCCTCCCTGCCCAGGCCCCGCTTGCTAGTGGCTGATGCAGGTGTCTGCACTGCTTCTCCGCTGGGGGAGTTACTGTTGGGCTCGTAATCTGTTGGTTTTAATTAATTAATTATTTTTATTTCCTTTTATGTTGCCCTCTGTGCTTCCAAGGCTCTGCACAGACTCAGCAGCGAGAGTGTTTCCTGGAGTTTGGAAACCTCTCTTCTTAAGATTCCATTCCAAGGACAGAGCTCCCTCCCTACCTCCTTTGTCTCCTTTTTTATCTTTTATATTTTTTCCTACCTGTTTTTGAAGACAATGGTCTGCTTTTCTGGGTGCCTGATGTCCTCTGCCAGCATTCAGAAGTTGTTTTGTGGAATCTATTCAGCGTTGAAATTTTCTTTTGATGAATTTTTGAGGGAAAAAGTGGTCTCCCCGTCCTATTCCTCCACCATCTTAGGAACCCCCCCCCCCCAAGGGTCTTTTTGAATTGTGGGAAAACCGCTGGAGTTCCTCTTGAGTTGCAAGTTGAGAGCGCCTCTGCTTGAAGTGCGATGGGAATGCTGTGATTCCTTTCCCTACGAAGCTGGGAAATGAACCCTTATCTCGAGATGAAGAGGGAAACCAGGGCTTTTCTTGAGTTGTGGCAGGACCCTAAGTGTTACTCTCCAGTGAGGGAGGGTATGTCGGGGAACTTCTTGAATTGCATCAAGAGTGTCAAGGACCGCTTCGAGGCTCAAGAGGGTAGGTGGGATTTCTCTCCAGACACTGCATGGGAAAGGGGCCTCATCTTGCATTGAGGGGTGAATCTCCTGCTTTCTCTGTAGTTGTGGCAGGAAAAATGGGGTTCCTCTCATTTATGACATGGCCCTCAGGGACCAGCTCGTGTTGCCTCAGGAAAGTCAAGTCTCCAAGTGAGTTGCGAGAGGGCTCTCAGGATCTTCTCCAGTCGGTGCCGGGGCCTAGGTCCTTATCTCGAGTTGAGGCCAAACATCAGGGCTCCTCTCCAGGGCTGAAATGGATCTCAGGGTTCCTATGGAGTTTCAACAGGGGATTCAGGCCTCATCTCCTGTGGAGACATGCAAGTCTGCTTTCCTTTCGAACTGCAAAAGTAGTTTCTGGTTTCTAGCCGAGTTGACATAGGGATCTGCGGCTTTCTCTCAAGGTGTCACAGGGCTGTCACACCTCCCATTGTGCTTTGAGTTGACATTCGGGGTGACAGTCGAGTCAGTGTAGAGGAATCAGGATTATCTGGAGTGGATTGGGACATTGGGGTCTTTTTGAATTGGAGCACAACCCCTTCCTTTCGAGTTTCAAGTTGAGACTGCCTCCACTTGAGGTGCGACAGGAATGCTGGGATTCCTTTCCTGACGAAGCAGGGAAATGGAATGTCATGTCGAGATGAGGAGGGAAAAACAGGGCTCTTCTTGAGTTGTGGTGGGACACTCGGTGTTTCTCTAGTTGAGACGGGTATTTCAGGGAACTTCTTGAGTTGCATCAAGGGTATCAAGTACCCTTTCGAGGCTCAAGAGGGAAGGTGCGATTTCTCTTGAGATGCTGCTGCGAAAAACGGCCTCATCTCACGTTGAGGGGAGAATTTTATGATTTTAATAGATTGCGGCAGGAAACTTGGGGTTTCTATTGAGTTATGACAGGGAACTCTGAGACCCGATCATATTGCCTCTGGAAACTCCAGTCTCCATGCAAGTTGCAGGAGCCTGTCAGGATTCTTCTCCAGTCGGCGCCGGGTCCTAGGTCCTCATCTGGAGCTGAGGCCAGGACCTCAGGTTTCCTTTCCAGTGTTGACGTGGATCTCGGGTTCCTATGGAGTTTCAAAAGGGCATCAGGCCTCGTCTCGTGTGGAGACATGAAAGTCCGCTTCCTTCTCAAGCTGTAACAGTAGTGTCAGGCTTCTTGTCGAGTTGACTTAGGGATCTGTGGCTTTGTCTGGAGATGTCAAAGGCTATCATAGGTGCTATCGTATTTAGAGTAAATACTCTGGGTGGCAGTCGAGTCATTGTTGGGGAATCAGGTGTATCTGGAGTGTATTGGAACATCGGGGTCTTTTGGAATGGTGGTACAACCTCTGGAGTTTTTCTCGACTTTCAAGTAGGGATCATCTCCTCTTGAGGTGTGATGGTAACGCCAGGATTCCTTTCCTGACGAAGCAGTGAAATGGAACTTCATCTCAAGTTGAAGACAGAAAAACAGGGCTTTTCTTGAGTTGTGGCGGGACCTTCGGGGTTCCTCTCAATTGAAGACGGGTATGTCGGGGAACTTCTTGAGTTGCATCAAGGGTGTCAAGGACCCTTTCAAGATTAAGAGGGAAGGTGAGATTTCTCTCGAGATGACACAGTGAAAAAGGGCCTCATCTCGTGTTGAGGGGAGAATCTTCTGGTGTTTCTTGAGTTGCTGCAGGA
Organism: Ovibos moschatus; assembly: GCA_021462335.1. Classification (NCBI taxonomy): domain Eukaryota; kingdom Metazoa; phylum Chordata; class Mammalia; order Artiodactyla; family Bovidae; genus Ovibos; species Ovibos moschatus. The sequence goes on from JAJUWZ010004406.1 coordinate 213,895, forward strand.
AATATGGGATTCCTCTCGAGTTACGACGGGGACATCCAGGACATGTTCCTGTTGCCTCACGAAAGTCCAGTCTCCATGCGAGTTGCGAAGGGCCTCTCGGGATTCCTCTCCAGTTAGTGCCAGGATCTAGGTCTTCATCTGGAGCTGAGCCCGGAACCTCAGGATTCCTCTCCAGTTCTGACATGGTCCCCGGGTTCCTATGGTGCTTCAACAGGTGAGTCTGGCATCGTCTCGTGTGGAGACATGCAAGTCTGCTTTCCTCTCGAGCTGTAACAGTAGTGTCAGTCTTCCTGTCGAGTTGACATAGGGATCTGTGGCTTTCTCTTGAGGTGCCACAGGGCTGTCAGACATGCCATCATGTTGTGAATCGATACTCGGGGTGACAGTGCAGTCAGTGCAGGGGAATCAGGTGTAACTGGAGTGGACTGGAACTTCGGAGTCTTTTGGAATGGTTGCATGACCCCTGGAGTTCCTTTCGAGTTTCAAGTTGAGACCGCCTCCTCTTGAGGAGCGATGGTAACTCCGGGATTCCTTTATCAATGAAGACATACCCGTCTCCACTCGAGAGGAAAACCAATGATTCAGCCACAACTCAAGAAGAGACCCTTTTTCCTCCTCATCTCTAGATGAGGGTCCCTTTCCCTGCTTCTTCGGGAAAAGAATCCCGGCGTTCCCGTCGCCTGTCAAGAGGAGGCAGTCTCAACTTGAAACTCGAAGGAACTCCAGGGATTGTGCCACCATTCCAAAAGACCCCTATTACCCAGTCCTCTTCAGATACATCTGATTCCCCTGGACTGACTCGACTGTCAACCTGAGAACTGACTCAAAACATGATGGCACGTGTTACAGCCCTGTTGCACGTCGAGAAGAAGCCACCAATCCCTATGTCAACTCAATAGGAAGCCTGACACTACTGTTACAGCTGGAGAGGGCAGCAGACTTGCAAGTCTCCACTGGAGATGAGGCCTGGCTCCCCTGTGGAAACTCCATAGGAACCTCGAGATCCATGTCAGCAGTTTAGAGGAACCCTGAGGTTGTGGCCTCAGTTCCAGATGAGGACCTAGGACCCGGTACCGACTGGAGAGGAATCCCGAGAGTCCTCTCCCAACTCACATGGAGACTGGATTTTCCTAAGGCAACACAAGCGGTTCCCTGAAGTCCCTACCGTAACTTGAGAGGAACCCCAAGTTTCCTGCCACAACTCGAGCAAAACCAGATTTTCCCCTCAATGCGAGATGAGGCCCTTTTCCACTGAAGCGTCTCGAGAGAAATCCCACCTTTCCCCTTGAGCCTAGAAAGGGTCCTTGACACCCTTGATGCAACTCAAGAAGTTCCCCGACATACCCATCTGCACTGGAGTGGAACACAGAGCATCCCGCCACAACTCAAGAAGAGCCCCGTTTTTCCCTCCTCATCTTGAGATGAGGATCCCTTTCCCTGCTTCGTCGGGAAAGGAATCCCAGCATTCCTGTCGCACCTCAGGATGGGGCGATCTCAACTTGAAAGTTTAGAGGAACCCAAGGGTCGTGCCACCATTCCAAAAGACACAGATGTCCCAATCCACTCCAGATACATTTGATTCCCCTGCACTGCCTCGTTTATCACCCCAAGTATCGACTCAAAACATGATGGCATGTGTGACAGCCCTGTGGCACCTTGAGAGAAAACCACAGATCCCTGTGTCAACTGGACAGGAAGCCTGACACTACTGTCACAGCTCAATAGGAAAGGGGACTTGCATGTCTCCAGACGAGATGGGGCCCGACTCCCCTGTTGAAACTCCATAGGAACCTTGAGATCCATGTCAGCACTGGCGAGGAACCTGATGTGCCGGGGTCCAGCCCCGGTGGATCCAGGGTAATTAGAAGGAGAGATGGAGTTTTTGTCCTAGGAAAAATCTGTTTAATTGAAATATACAGAGATTTAAAAAGAATAGTGTAGTAGGAAAACTAGTGGAGAAAAGAGGCTGAATAACTTGGTTTACATGGAAAATCAATAAACTCCAAGACAAGGAATTTGAACCATTTACATAGGCCACTGGCGCCTGCTTGAATAGCGGGGTACACCCCGCTTTCGGCTCCCTCTCCCATGGGTCTTAGAAGCCAGGACAAGTAAGTAGACATGGTGAGCCTCCCCGCTCCAGATGGAAATTCAGCCAGAAAAGAAGAGAATGAGAAAAGACCACAAGGGGGAACCAGTCTTTCCAGGAACTGGTTCGTTTTCTTTATTTTTCAGGTTTGCTTATATACTTTTTGTTATACATAGAGATAGAATACAAAGTCACGTGGGGTGAGCAGACCTGACTTTTATCAAAATCAGGTGCTTCATATAAATGTATACAAAAGGTCTTAGGTGGCTTTATATCATCTTCTGGCCATGAGGCCTGCTATCATTTTATGACCCTTTCTTTCTGATAACAGTCAGTCAGCCAGAAAACCTATTTTCCAGGGGTGAATTTTCTTAAACCAGAAGCCACCCTCTGAAGGTACCAGATAAAGTTGCATTCCTATAGGGTGAAGGTGCAATGGGTTACAATCGAGAAAGGAATTTACTTAGCCTAAGGTTTAACATGATTAATACCAAAGGTTAATACTTATTTCTCTTATATGTTAGTTATATTCATTAATGTGTATAAAGGCAAGGAATATGGAGACTTAGCAGCAAATATTGGCCCAACAAATGAAAAGCCTTCACTAGTATAATTTCTCACCAACCCAATATACTAATAAATTCTAACTTCTCAAAAGAATCTGCATTTAGAAAGTTTAAAGCATCTTGTGCCTCTCACGGTTGGGAGGCTATAAACAATCACATGTGGCCGGACGAACCTGCTCAGGCAAGCTAGAGAACCTTCAGAGGAGTTTGTACGTTGAAACAGTCTTGTCATGCCCAGGAATTTTTATTGACTGGTGCTGCAAGTTAAATATTTCTTCAATAGAGGTGGTGGGGGACTGCCCACCATAAAGTCAGAGGTGTAGTTGAGAGCATAAAGCAGTAAAGCAGGCAGACTCTGGTTTGGGGGGTAGATGCTCGTGAACAGGGGGTATCCTGAGACTCGATCCCACCTTTGAGTATGCTGAAGCCTCCTTCCTCATGACTTTTGCCATGCACGGAGTTCCTCACGCTGGCTCCCAGCATATGAAGTTCCGACTTCAGCTCCAGATGAGGACCTATGACACAGCACCGAAAGCAGAGGAATCCCGAGAGGGGCTTCACAACTCGCATGGAGACTGGCCTTTCCTTAGGTAACACAAGAGGGTCCCTGAGGTCCCCGTCATAACTCGAGAGGAACCACACATTTCCTGCCACAACTGGAGAAAAACAAGTCCCCATCTCCCCTCAAAGTGAGATGAGGCTCTTTTCCACTGCAGCTTCTCGAGAGAAATCCCACCTTCCCTCTTGAGCCTAGAAAGGGTCCTTGACACGCTGGATGCAACTCAAGAAGTTCCCCGAAATGCCCGTCTCCACTCGAGAGGAACACCGAGGGTCCCACCATAACTCAAGAAGAGTCACGTTTTTTCCTCCTCATTTCGAGATAGGGTCCCTTGCCCTGCTATGTCGGGAAAGGAATCGGAGCATTCCATCGCATCTCAAGTGGAGGCAGTCTCAACTTGAAAGTCAAGAGGAACTCCAGGTATCGTGCCACCATTCCAAAAGACCCCATAGTGCCAATCCACTCCAGAAGCACCTGATTCCCTGGCACTGACTCGACTGTCACCCCGAGTATCGACTCAAAACATGATGGCACGTGTGACAGCCCTGTGGCACCTCGAGAGAAAGCCACAGATCCCTATATCAACCCAAAAGGAAGCCTGAAACTACTGTTACAGATCAAGAGGAAAGTGGACTTGCATGTCTCCACACGAGACGAGCCTAACTCCCCTGTTGAAACTCCATAGGAAACCTGAGATCAATGTCAGCACTGGAGAGTAAAACTGAGTTTGTGGCCTCAGCTTCAGATGAGGACCTAGGACCAAGCAGCGAATGGAGAGGAATCCCGAGAGGCCCCTCGAAACTCACATGGAGACTCTGGGTTCCTGAGGCCACATGAGAGGGTCCCTGTGGTCCCCGTCGTAACTCGAGGGAAACCTCAATTTTCCTGAAGCAACTCGAGAAAAACTAGGAGATTCTCCCCTCAAGGTGAGATGAGGCCATTTTCCATGGTGGCATCTCGAGAGAAATCCCACTTTTACTCTTGAGCCTCGAAAGGGTCTTTGATACCCTTGAGGGTGTCAACTCAAGAAGTTCCCCAACATACCCCTCTCCACTCGAGAGGAACACCGAGGGTCCACTCAAACCCAAGAAGAGCTCCGTTTTACCCTCCTCATCTCGAGATGAGGCTCCCTTTCCCTCTTTCATCAGGAAAGGAATTACAGCGTTCTGGTCTCTCCTCAAGAGGAGGTGGTCTCAACTTGAAAGTCGAGAGGAACTCCAGGGGTTGTTCCACCATTCCAAAAGACCCTGATGTCCCAGTCCACTCCCCATACACCTGATTCCCCTGCACTGACTCGACTGTCACACTGAGGATTGATTCACAACACGTGTGACAGCCCTGTGGCACCTCGAGAGAAAGCCACAGATCCCAATGTCAACTGGACAGGAAGCCTGGCACTACTTTTCCAGATCGAGCAGAAAGCTGACTTGCATGTGTCCTTACGAGACAAGGCTTGACTCCCCTGTGGAAACTCCATAGGATGGCTGAGATCCATGTCAGCACTGGAGAGGAAACCTGAGGTTGCCACCTCAGCTCTAGATGAGCACCTAAGACCCGGTACCGACTTGAGAGGAATCCTGAGAGGCCCCTTGCAACTCGCATGGATACTGGACTTTCCTGAGGCCACACGAGCAGGTCCCTGAGGTCCCCGTCATAACTCGAGAGGAACTGCAATTTTACTGCTGCAACTCGAGAAACACCAAGAGATACACCCCTCAACGCGAGATGAGGCCCTTTTCCACTGCAGCGTCTCTAGAGAAATCCCACCATAACTCTTGAGCCTCAAAAGTGTCCTTGACACCCTTGATGCAACTCAAGATGTTCCCCGACATTTCTGTCTCCACTCTAGAGGATCACCGAAGGTCCTGCCACAACTCACGTTGAGCCCCTTTTTTACCTCCTCATCTGAGATGAAGGTCCCTTTCCCTGCTCCGTCGGGAAAGGATTAGCGGCATTCTCATCACACAAGAAGGGGCGGTTACCACTTGAATGTCAAAAGGAACTCCAGAGGGCGTGCAACCACTCCAAAAGACCCTGATGTCCCAGTCCACTCCAGATACATCGGATTCCCCTGCATTGACTTGACAGTCACCCCGAGGACCGACTCAAAACACCATGGCAGATGTGACAGCCCTGTGGTATCTTGAGAAAAAGCCACTGATCCCTAACACTGCAGCGTCTCGAGAGAAACCCCACCTTTTCTCCTGAGCCAAGAAAGGGTCCTTGACACCCTAGAGGCAACTCAAGAAGTTCCCTGACATCCCCGTCTGCACTAGAGAGGAACACCGAGGGTCCCAAAACACCTCAAGAATAGCTACAGGTCTCCCTCCTCATCCGGAGTGGAGTGTCCTTTTCCCTGCTTCGGCGGGGAGGGAATCCAGGCGTTCCCGTCACACGTCAAGAGGAGGTCTCCACTTGACGCTCGAGAGGAACTCCAGGGGTCGTGCCACCATTTCAAAAGACTCCCAATGTCCCAGTGCAATCCAGAAACACCTGACTCCCCTGCACTGACGCGACGGTCACCCTGAGGACTGACTCAAAACACGAGGGCAGGTGTGATAGCCCTGTGGTGCCTTGAGAGAAAGCCACTGATCCTTATGGCCAACACAACAGGAAGCCTGACACTGCTTTTCCCAATCGAGAGGAGAGTGGACTTGCATGGTTCCACAGGAGATGAGGCCTGAATCCTCTGTGGACGCCCCACAGGAACCCCGAGATCAATGTCGGCCCTGGAGAGGAAACCTGAGGTTCTGGCCTCAACTCCAGATGGGGACCTTGGCCCCAGAAGCGACTGCAGAGGAATACCGAGGGGCCCATAGCGACTGGAGTGGAAACTGGACTTCCCTGAGACCACACGAGCGGGTCCCTGAAGTCCCCGTCATAACTAGAGAGGAACCCCGCCGCAACTCGAGAAAAACCAGGAGATTCTCCCCTCAATGCGAGCTGAGGCCCTTTTCCACTACAGCGTCTCGAGAGAAAGCCCACCTTCCCTCCTGAGCTCCGAAAGGGTCCTTGACACCCTTGAGGCAAATAAAGTTCACTGACATCCCCGTCTGCACCGAGAAGAACACCGAGGGTTTCACCAAAACTCAGGAAGAGCTCCCATTCTCCCTCCTCATCCCTTCATCCCGAGACGAGATTCCTTTCCCCTGATTAGTTGGGGAGGGAATCCCAGCGTTCCCGTCGCACCTCAAGAGGAGACGGTCTCCACGTGACACTCGAGAGAAACTCCAGGGGTCCTGCCATCATTTCAAACAACCCCTGAAGTCCCAGTGCACTCCAAAAACACCTGACTCCACTGCACTGAGTTGACAGTCAAACCAAGGACCGCCTCAAAATACAATGGCTGGTGTGACAGCCTTGTGGGCCTCGAGAGAAAGCCACCGATCCCTGTGGTCAACCCAACAGGAAGCCTGACACTGTTTTTCTGGCTCGAGAGGAGAGTGGACTTGCATGGCTCCACACGAGATGAGGCCTGACTCCCCTGTGGGCGCCCCAGATGAACCCTGAGATCCATGTCAGCCCTGGAGAGGAAACCTGAGTTACCGGCCTGAACTCCAGATGAGGACCTCGGACCCAGCATCGACTGCAGAGGTATCCTGAGGGGCCCCTCACTACTCGCGTGGAGACTGGACCTCCCTGAGGCCCCACAAGCTGGTCCCTGAGGTCTCCGTCATAACTCAAGAGGAACCCCACCACAACTAGAGAAAAACCAGGAGATTCTCCCCTCAAAGCGGGCTGAGGCCCTTTTCCTCTGAAGAGTCTCGAGAAAAATCCCACCTTCCCTCCTGAGCCCCGAAAGGGTCTTTAACACCCTTGAGGCAACTCAAGAATTTCCCCGTCATCCCCATCTGCACTCGAGAGGAACACCGAGGGTCCCGCCACAACTCAAGAAGAGTCCCGGTTCTCCCTCCTCATCCCGAGAGGAGGGTCCATTTCCCTGCTTCATCGTGGAGGGAATCCCACCGTTCCCGTTGCACCTCAAGAGGAAGCCGTTTCCACTTGACTCTCGAGAGGAACTCCAGGGCTCTTGCCACCATTTCAAAAGACCCCCAATGTCCCAGTGCATTCCAGACACACCTGACTCCCCTGCAATGACTCGATGGTCACCCCGAGGACCAACTCAAAACACGATGGCAGGTGTGACAGCCCTGTGGCGCCTCGAGAGAAAGCCACCAATCCCTTTGGACAACCTGACAGGAAGCCTGACACTGCTTTTCCAGCTCGTGAGGAGAGCGGACTTGCATGGCTCTACACGAGACGAGGCCTGACTCCCCTGTGGACACCCCAGAGGAACCCCGAGATCCATGTCGGCCCTGAAGAGGAACCCTGAGATTCCAGCCTCAACTCCAGATGAGGATCTCGGCCCTGGCAGCGACTTCAGAGCAATCCCGAGGGGCCCCTCGAGACTCGCGTGGAGACTGGACCTCCCTGAGGCCCCTTGAACGGGTCCCTGATGTCCCGTCATAACTCGAGAGGAACCCCGCTGCAACACGAGAAAAACCAGATTTTCACCTCAACGCGCACTGAGGCTCTTTTCTGCTTCGGCATATCGAGAGAAATCCCACCTCCCCTCCTGAGCCCCGAAAGCGTCCTTACACCCTTGAGGCAACTCAAGAAGTTCCTTGACATCCCCATCTCCACTCTAGAGGAACACTGAGGATCCCGCCACAACTCAGGAAGAGCCCCGGTTCTCCCTCTTCATCCACTCATCCCGAGAGGATGTTCCTTTACCCTGCTTTGTCGGGGAGTGAATCCCAGCATTCCCGTGGCATCTCAAGTGTAGGCTGTCTCCACTTGACGCTCGAGAGGAATTCCAGGGGTCTTGCCACTATTTCAAAAGACCCCCGATGTCCCAGTGCACTCCAGACACACCTGATTCCCCTGCACTGACTCGATGGTCACCCAGTTGACCGACTCAAAACACGATGGCAGGTGGGACAGCCCTGTAGTGCCTCAAGAGAAAGCCACCGATCCCTATGGTCAAACCACCAGGTACACTGACACTGCTTTTCGGGGTCGAGAGGAGAGCGGACTTGCATGGCTCCACACGAGATGAGGCCTGACTTACCTCCGAATGCCCAGAGGAACACCGAAATCCATGTCGGCATTGGAGAGGAAATCTGAGGTTCCGGACTCAAATCCAGATGAGAACCTCAGCCCGGGCAGCGACTGCAGAGGAATCCCGAGGGGCCCCTCGCAATTTGGGTGGAGACTGGACCTCGCTGAGGCCCCACGAGTGGGTCCCTGAGGTCCCCGTTGTAACTCGAGATGAACCCTGCCGAAACTCGAGAAAAACCAGGAGATTCTCCCCTCAAAGCCAGCTCAGGCTTTTTTCTGCTGCGGCATCTTGCAAGAAATCCCACCTTCTCTCCTGAGCCCCGAAAGGGTCCTTGACACCCTTGAGGCAACTCAAGAAGTTCACCGACATCCATGTCTGCACTCGAGAGGAACATCAAGTGTCCCGCCACAACTCAAGAAGACCCCCGGATCTCCCTCCTCATCCCGAGAGGAGGGTCTGTTTCCCTGCTTCGTCGGGGAGGGAATCCTGGCATTACCGTCACACCTCAACAGGTGGCGGTCTCCACTTGATGCTCGAGAGGAACTCCAGGGGTCTTGCCACCATTGCAGGAGACCACCAAATCCCAATGCACTGGAGACACACCTGACCCCTCTGCAGTGACTCAGTGATTTCCCCGAGGACTGACTCAAAACATGATTGCAGGTGTGACAGCCCTGTGGCAGCTCGAGAGAAAGCCACCGATCCCTATGTTCAAGCAGACAGGAAGCCTGACACAGTTTTCTGGCTCTAGAGGAGAGCGGACATGCATGGCTCCAAAAGAGACAAGGCCTGACTCCCCTGTGGACGCCCCAGAGGAACCCTGAGATTCCTGTCGGCCCTGGAGAGGAACCCTGAGTTTCCGGCCTCAACTCCAGATGAGGACCTTGGTCCCGGCAGCGAGTGCAGAGGAATCCTGGGGGGCCCCTCGCGACTCGCGTGGAGACTGGACCTCCCAAAGGCCCCACAAGCAGGTCGTTGAGGTCCCCATTGTAACTCGAGAGGAACGCCACCGCAACTCGAGAAAACCAGAGATTCTCCCCTCAAGCTAGCTGATGACCTCTTCTGCTGTGGTGTCTCGAGAGAAATCCCACCTTCCATCCTGAGCAATGAAAGGGTCCTTGACAGCCTTGAGGCAACTCAAGAAGTTCCCGCACATACCCTTCCCACCACAACTCAAGAAGAGCCCCAGTTCTCCCTCCGTGTCCCGAGAGGAGGGTCCATTTCCCTGCTTCGTTGGGGAGGGAATCTTGTCGTTCCTGTCATACCTCAAGAGGAGGCGGTCTCCACTTGACGCTTGAGAGGAACTCCAGGGGTCTTGCCACACTTCAACAGACCCAAAATATTCCAGTGCACTCCAGACACACCTGACTTCCCTGCACTGACTTGACGGTCACATCTAGGACCAACTCAAAACAGGATGGCAGGTTGACAGCCCTGTGGCGCCTTGAGAGAAAGCCACCTATCCCTGTGATCAACACGACAGGAAGCCTGCCACTGCTTTCCCAGCTCGAGAGGAGAGCGGACTTGCATGGCTCCACACCAGACGAGGCCTGGCTCCCCAGTGGATGCCCCAGAGGAACCCCGAGATCTATGTCATCCCTGGAAAGAAACCCTGAGTTCCTGGCTTCAACTCCAGATGAGGACCTCGGCCCCGGCAGCGATTGCAGAGGAATCCCGAGGGGCCCCTCGCTACTCGCGGTGAGACTGGACCTCACAGAGGCCCCACGAATGGGTCCCTGAGGCCCCAGGAGCGGTTCCCTGAGATCCTCATCGTAACTCGAGAGGAACCCCTCCGCAAGTGGAGAAAGACCAGGAGATTCTCCCGTCAACGCGAGCTGAGGCACTTTTCTGCTGAAGCGTCTCGAGAGAAATCCCACATTCCGTCATGAACCCCAAAAGGGTCCTTGACACCCTTGAGGAAACTTAAGAATTTCCCCGACATCCCTGTCTTCCCTCGAGAGGAACACCGAGGGTCCTGCCACAACTCAAGAAGAGCCCCGGTTCTCCTTCCTCATTCAGAGAGGAGGGCCCATTTCCCTGCTTCGTCGGAAAGGGAAACCCATCGTTCACATCACAGCTCAAGAGGAGGCGGTGTCCACATGATGCTCGAGAACAACTCCAGGGGTTGTGCCACCATTTCATAAGACCCCGGAAGCCCCATTGCACTCCAGACACACCTTACTCCCGTTCACTGACTCGACAGTCACCCCGTGGACCAACTCAAAACACGATGGCAGGTGTGATAGCCCTGTTACACCTCAAGAGAAAGCCACCGATCCCTATGGTAAACCCGACAGGAAGCCAAACACTCCTTTTCCGGCTCGAGAGTAGAGCGGACTTGCATGGCTCCACACGAGACGAGGCCTGACCCCCCTGTGGCATCCAAAGGAACCCTGAGATCCATGTTGGTCTGAGAGGAACCCTGAGGTTCCGGCCTCAACTGCAGATGAGGACCTCGTGCCCGGCAGCGACTGCAGAGGAATCCCGAGGGACCCATCGCGACTCATTTGGAGATTGGACTTCCCTGAAGTCCCACGAGTGGGTCTCTGAGGGCCAAGTCGTAACTCGAGAGGAACACCACCGCAACTCGACAAAAACCAGGACATTCTCCACTTAACGCAAGCTGAGGCACTTTTCCGCTGCGCCGTCTTGAGAGAAACCCCACCTTCCATCCTGAGCCCTGAAAGGGTCTTGACACCCTTGAGGCAACTCAAGAAGTTCCCCAACATGCCCAGCTGCACTTGAGAGGAACATGGATGGTCCCGCAACAACTCAAGAGGAGCCCCGGTTCTCCCTCCTCATCCGGAGAGGAGGGTCCGTTTCCCTGTTTCGCCATAGAGGGAATACCGGCATTCCCGTCACACCTCAAGAGGAGGCGGTCTCCACTTGATGCTCGGGATGAACTCAAGGTGTCGTCCCACCATTTTAAAAGACCCCCGAAATCCCAGTGCACTCCAGACACACCTGACTCCCATGCACTGACTCTACGGTCACCCCGAGGAGCGACTGCAAACACGATGGCAGGTGTGACAGCCCTGTGGCACCTAGAGAGAAAGCCACCGATCCTTAAGGTCAACCCAACTGGAGGCCGGACACTCCTTTTCAAACTCGAGAGGAGAATGAACTTGCATGGCTCCACATGAGACGAGTCCTGACTCCCCAGAGGTGGCCCCAGAGAAACCCCGAGATGCATGTCGGCCCTGGAGAGGAACCCTGAGGTTCCAGCCTCAACTCCAGATGAGGACCTCGGCTCCGGGAATGACTGCAGTGGAAGCCCGAAGCGCCCCTCGCGACTCGCGTGGAGACTGAACCTCCTTGAACCCCAAGAGTGGGTCCCTGAGGTACTCGTTTTAACTTGAGAGGAACCCTGCAGCAACTCGAGAAAACCCAGGAGATTCTCCCCTCAACACGAGTTGAGGCCCTTTTCTGCTGTTGGGTCTCTACAGGAATCCCACCTTACTTCCTGAGCCCCGAAAGGCTCCTTGACAACCTTGAGTCAACTCAAGATGTTCCCCGTCTGCACTCAAGAGGAACACCAAAAGTCCCGCCACAACTCAAGAAGAGCCCCGGTTCTCCCTGCTCATTCTGGGAGGAGGGTCCGTTTGCATACTTCCTCATGGAGGGAATCCCAGGGTTCCCTTCGCACCTCAAGAGGTGGCAGTCTCACTTGATGCTCCAGAGTAACTCCAAGGGTCTTGTCACCATTTCAAAGGACCCCCGACGTCCCAGTGCACTGCAGACACACCTGACTTCCCTGCACTGACTCGAAGGTCACCCCAAGGACCTACTCAAAATACGATGTCAGATGTGACAGCCCTGTGGTGCTTGGAGAGAAAGCCACCGATCCCTATCGTCAATCCGACAGGAAGCCTGACACTGCTTTTCTGGCTCGAGATGAGAGCGGACGTGCATGGCTCTACATGAGATGAGGCCCTGACTCCCCTCTGGACGCCCCAGAGGAACCCCGCAATCCATGTCGGCCCTGGAATGGAATGCTGAGGATCCAGCCTCAATTATAGATGGGGACCTTAGCCCCGGCAGCGACTGCAGCTGAATCCCGAATGGCCCATCGTGACTCACGGTGAGACAAGACCTCCGTGAGGCCCCACGAGCTGGTCCCTAATTTCCCTGTCATAACTCTAGAGGAAACCCTCTGCAACTCAAAAAAAACAAGGAGATTCTCCCCTCCACGCGAGCTGAGGCCCTTTTCCTATGAGACGTCTCGAGAGAAATCCCACCTTCCCTCCTGAGCCCCAAAAGGGTCCTTGACACCCTTGAGGCGATTCAAGAAGTTCCCCGATATCCCCATCTGCCCTCAAGGGAAACACCGAGGGTCCCGCCACAACTCAAGAAGAGCCTCAGTTCTCCCTCCTCATCCAGAGAGGAGGGTTAGTTTCCCTGCTTCGTCGCGGAGGGAATCGCAGCATTCCCGTCGAACCTCAAGCGGAGGCCGTCTCCACTTGATGCTCGAGAGGAACTCCAGGGGTCGTGCTACCATTTCAAAAGACAACCGACATCCCAGTGCACTCCTGACTAACATGACTCCCCTGCCTTGACTCGACGGTGACCCTGAGAACCGACTCAAACGAGATGGCAGGTGTGACAGCCCTGTGGCACATCGAGAGAAAGCCACCGATCCCTATGGTCAACCAGGCAGGAAGCCTGACACTGCTTTTCTGGCTTCAGAGTAGAGCGGAATTGCATGGCTCCACACTAGACGACGAGGCTCTGACTACCCTGTGGACGCCCCAGAGGAACCCCGAGGTCCATGTCGGCCCTGGAGAGGAACCCTGAGTTTCCAGCTTCAACTTCAGGTGAGGGCATCAGCCCAGGCAGTGACTGCGGAGGAATCCCCAGGGGCCCTTCGAAACTCGCGTGGCGACTGTACTTCACTGAGGCACCACGAGCGGGTCCCTGAGGTCCCTGTCGTAACAAGAAAAACCAGGAGATTCTCCCCTCAATGTGAGCTGAGGTCCTTTTCCGTTGCAGCGTCTCGAGAGAAATCCCACCTTCACTCCTGAGCCCCGAAAGTGTCCGTGACACTCTTGAGGCAACTCTAGAAGATCCCCGACATCCCCGTCTGCCCTCGAGAGGAACACCGAGGGTCCCGCCACAACTCAAGAAAAGCCCCGGTTCTCCCTCCTCATCCCGAGGGGAGTGTCCGTTTTCCTGCTTCGTCGGAAACGGAATCCCGCCATTGTCGTCGCACCTCAAGAGGAGACAGTGTCCACTTGACGCTCGAGAGGAACTCCACGGGTCGTGCCAACATTTCAAAAGACCCCAGAAGTCCCAGTGCACTCCAGACACATCTGACTCCCATGCACTGACTCGACAGTCACCCCGTGGACCGACTCGAAAGAAGATGGCAGGTGTGACAACCCTGTGGTGCCTTGAGAGAAAGCCATCGATCCCTATGGTCAACCTGACAGGAAGCCGAACACTCCTTTTCCGGCTCGAGAGTAGAGCGGAATTGCATGGCTCCACATGAGAAGAGGCCTGACTCCCCTGTGCGTCCAAAGGAACCCCAAGATCCATGTTGGTCCTGGAGAGGAACCCTGAGGTTCCGGCCTCAACTCCAGATGAGGACCTCCGCCCCGGCAGCAACTGTGGAGGAATCCCAAGGGGCCCCTCGCGTCTCACTGGCCCATTGTAACTAGAAAGCGACACCACCGCATCTAGAGAAAAACCAGGGGATTCTCCCCTTAATGCTAGCTGAGTCACTTTTCCACTGCACCGACACGAGAGAAAACCCACCTTCCCTCCTGAGCCCCAAAAGGGTCTTGACATCCTTGAGGCAACTCAAGAAGTTCCCTGACATCCCCATCTGTACGCAAGAGAAACACGGATGGTCCCACAACAACTCAAGAGGAGCCCCAGTTCTCCCTTCTCATCCCAAGAGGAGTGTCCATTTCCCTGCTTCATCGGGGAGGCAATCCCAGCATTCCCGTCACACCTCAAGAGGAGGCGGTCTCCAATTGACGCTCAAGAGGAACTTCAGGGTCGTGCCACCGTTTCAAAAGACCCCTGATGTCCCAGTGCACTCCATACACACCTGACTCCCCTGCAATGACTCGATGGTCACCCCAAGGAGCGACTTCACACACAATGGAAGGTGTGAAAGCCCTGTAGCACCTCGAGAGAAAGGCACCGATTCCTACGATCAATCCGACAGGAGCCCAAACACTGCTTTTCTGGCTGGAGAGGTGAGCAGACATGCATGACTCCACACGAGATGAAGCCTGACTCCCTTGTAGATGCCCCAGAGGAACCCCAAGATCCATGTCAGCCTTGGAGAGGAACCCTGAAGTTCCGGCCTCAACTCCAGATGAGGACCTTGGCTCCGGTAGCGACTGCAGAGGAATCACGACAGGCCCCTTGTGACTCGCGTGGAGACTGGACCTCCCTGAGGTCACACGAGCGGGTCCCTGATGTCCTCGTTTTAGCTCGAGAGGAACCCCGCCACAACTCGAGAAAAAAACAGGAGATTCTCCCCTCAACGCGAGCTGAGGCCCTTTTCCACTGAGGCGTCTCGAGAGAAAACCCACCTTCCCTCCTGACCCCGAAATGGTCCTTGACACACTTGACACAACTCAAGAAGTTCCCGACATCCCCGTCTGCACTCGAGAGGAACACCGATATTCCCACCACAACTCAGGAAGAGCCCCGGACCTCCCTCCTCATCCCAAGAGTAGGGTCCGTTTCCCTGCTTCATCGGGTAGGGAATCCTGGCTTTCTTGTCGCACCTCCAGAGGAGCCGGTCTCCGCTTGACGGTCGAGAGGAACTCCAGGCGTCATGCCACCATTACAAAAGACCTCCGATGTCCCAGTGCACTCCAGACACACCTGACTCCCCTGCACTGACTAGACAATAACTCCGAGGATCGAATGAAAACACAATGGCAGCTGTGACAGCCCTGTGACGCCTCTGGTGAAAGCCAACGATCCCTATATTCAACCCGACAGGAAGCCGGCACTGCTTTTTCGGCTCGAGAGGAGAGTGGACGTGAATGGCTCTGTAGTAGATGAGGACCTGATTCCCCAGTGGACTCCCCAGAGGAACCCCCTGGATCAATTTAGGACCTGGAGAGGAACCCTGAGGTTCCGGCCTCAACTGCAGATGAGGACCTCGGCCCTGGCAGCGACTGCAGAGGAATACTGAGGGGCCCCTCGAGACTCGCGTGGAGACTGAACCTCCCTGAGGCCCCACGAGCGGGTTCCTGAGGTCCCCGTGGTAACTCAAGAGGAACCTTGCCGCCACAGGAGAAAACCCAGGAGATTCTCCCCTCAAAGCTAGCTGAGGCCCTTTTCCACTGAGGTGTTTCGAGGGAAATCCCACCTTCCCTCCTGAGTCCCGAAAGAGTTTTGACACCCTTGAGGAATATCAAGTTCACCGACAACACCATCTGCACTCGAGAGGACAGCTAGGGTACTGCCACAACTCAAGTAGAGCCCCGGTTCTCCATCCTCATTCTGGGAGGAGGGTCCTTTTCCCTGATTCCTCATGGAGGGAATCCCAGGGTTCCCGTCGCACCTCAAGAGGAGGTGGTCTCACTTGATTCCCGAGAGTAACTTCAGGGGCCGAGTCACCATTTCAAAAGACCCCCGACGTCCCAGTGCACTGCAGACACACCTGACTTCCCTGCACTGACTCGACTGTCACCCAGAGGACTGACTCAAAATACGACGGCAGGTGTGACAGCCCTGTGGTGCCTCCAGAGAAAACCACCAATCCCTATGGCCAACACGACAGGAAGCCTGACATTGCTTTTGCGGCTCGAGAGGAAAGCCGACTGGCATGGATCCAAAGGAGACGAGGCTGACTGCCCTGTGGATGCATCAGAGGAAGCCAGAGATCCATGTCGGCCCTGGAGAGGAACCCTCAGGTTCCAGCCTCGGTAAGGCATGAGGTCTTAGGACCCAGCACCGACTGGAGAGGAATCCCGAGAGGCCCCTTGCAACTCGCATGGAGACTGGCCTTTCCTGAGGCCACACGAGTGGGTCCCTGAGGTCCCTGTTGTAACTTGAGAGGAACCTACCGCAACTTGAGAAAATCCAGGAGATTCTCCCCTGCAAGCGAGATGAGGCCCTTTTCCAGTGAGGCGTCTGGAGGAAAATCACACCTTTCCTCTTGAACTTTGAAAGGGTCCTTCAAACCCATGCTGCAACTCCAGAAGTTCCCTGACATACCCGTCTCCACTCGAGAGGAACACTGAGGGTGCCACCAAACTGAAGAGCCCGTTTCCGGGAAGTAGCCCGAGATGAGGGTTCCTTTACCTACTTTGTCGGGAAAGGATTCCAGGCATTCCTGCCATGTCTCAAGAAGAGGCACTCTCATCAGGAAAGTCTAGAGGAACTCCAGGTGTCGTGCCACCATTCCAAAAGTCGCCCAAATGTTTCAGTCCACTCCAGAGGAACCTAACATGCCTACACTGCTGAGACTTTCATGCCGTGTATCCACTCACACCACAGTGGCACGTGTGACAGACCTGTGGAAAAGTCTCGTGGGAAAGACTCGACAGAAAGACACAGATCCTGGAATCAACGCGACGGGAAGTGTGACACTGCTGCTACAGCTCGGGAGGAAAGCGGATGTGCATGTCCCCACTCGAGAGGAGGACTGACTCCCCTGTGGAGACTCCAGAAGTACCCCAAGATTCATGTCAGCACTGGAGAGGAATCCTCAGTTTCTGGCCTCGACTCCACACAAGGTCTTAGGCCCCAGCATCGACTGGAGAGGAATCCCGAGTGGCCCATCGCAACCCACATGGAGACTGGCCTCCCCTGAGGCCACAGTGCGGGCCCCTGACGTCTCCATCGTAACTCGAGAGGGACCTGCAGCAACTCGAGAAAATCCAGGAGGTTCTCCCCCCAGGCGAGATGAGTCCGTTTTTTGCTGAGGCGTCTCCAGGCTAATCACACCTTCCCTCTGGAACTTCGAAAGGGTCCTTCACACCCTTGCTGCAACTCAAGAAGTTCCCCGACATACTCGACTCCCCCTGAGAGGAACACCCAGGGTCACTCCAATATCAAGAGGAGCCAGGTTTCGCTTCGGAGCTCGAGATGAGGGTTCATTTCCCTGTGTGTTTGGGAAAGGTTTCCCAGAGTTCCCGTCACATCTCAAGAGGAGGCACTCTCAACAAAAGAGCTGGTCCATCAGGTTCCCCTTGTAACTCAAGAGGGACCTGCTGCATCTCGAGGAAATCCAGGAGGTTCTCCCCTCCAGGCGAGATAAGGCCCTTTTCCGCTGAGACGTCTCGAGGCAAATCACCGCTTCCCTCTTGAAATTCGAAAGGGTCCTTCACACCCTTACTGCAACTCAAGAAGTTCCTCAGCATACCCGTCTCTCCGTGAGAAGAACACCGAGGGCTCGTCCAACATCAAGGGGAGCCACGGTTTCGCCAGAAGGTCGAGATGAGGGTTCATTTCCCTGGGTCATCGGGAAATGTTTCCCGGTGTTCCCGTCGCATCTCAAGAGGAAGCGCTCTAAACAGAAAAGTTGAGAGGAACTCCAGGGGTGTGCCACCATGTCAAAATTCCCGCCCTCAGATGTCTCAGTCCATTCTAGAGGAACCAGATTACCCTGCACTGCCCCGACATTCACACCGAGTATCAACTAACTCCACAGTGGCACGTGTGACAGCCCTGTGGGACATCCTCGTGGGAAAGCCTCGGGGGAGAGCCACAGATTCCTGTATCATAGCGACGGGAAGCCTGACACTGCTGGTACAGATCGGAAGGGATGCGGATGTGCATGTCCCCACTCGAGATGAGGACTTACTCCCCTGTGGAGACTCCAGAAGAACCCCAAGATCTATGTCAGCTCTGAAGAGGAATCCTCAGATTCCGGCCTCGACTCCACACCAGGTCTTATACCCCAGCACTGACGAGAGAGGAATTCCAAGAGGCCCTTCGCAACTCTCACAGAGACTGGCCTTTCCTGAGCCAGAAGAGCAGGTCCATGTGGTCCCGATGTAACTCGAGAGGGAGCTGTCACAATGCCAAAAATCAAGGAGGTTCTCCCCTCCAGGCGAGATGAGACCCATTTCCGCTGAGGCGTCTCGAGGCTAATCACACCTAACCTCTGGAACTTCGAAAGGGTCCTTCACGCCCTTGCTGCAACTCAAGAAGTTCCGCGACATACCCATCTCCACTCAAGAAGATCACCGATGGAACCACCAACACCAAAAGGAGCCCCGTTTCTGCCTCGCAGCTCGAATGAGGATTCTTTTCACAGCTTCTTCGGGAAAGGATTCCCGGCGATTCCGTCACATTTCAAGACGATACACTCTCAACAGGAAAGTCGAGAGGAACTCCAGGGGTCATGCCACCATTCCAAAAGTCCTCAAAATGTCTCAGTCCGCTCCTGAGGAGCCTGATTTCCCTTCACTGCCCCGAGTTTCACGCCGAGGATCAACTCACACCACGGTGGCATGTGTGATAGCCCTCTGGGAAAGCCTCTTGGGAAAGCCTCAAGGGAAAGCCACAGATCCCTGCATCAACGCGATGGGTAGACTGACACTGCACGTCCAGCTCGGGAAAAAAGCGGAGGTGCCTGTACCCGCTGGAGATGAGGACGGACTCACCTGTGGAGACTCCAGAAATACCCCAAGATCCAAGTCAGCACTGGAGAGGAATGCTCAGGTTCCGGCCTCGACCCACACAAGGTCTTATGCCCCAGCAGCGAATGGAGAGGAATACAGAGAGGCCCCTCGCAATTCTCATGGAGACTGGCCTCTGCTGAGGCCACAAGAGCAGGTCCCTGAAGTCCCCAACGTAACTTGAGAGGGACCTGCTGCAATTCGAGAAAATCCAGGAGGTTCTCCACTCCAGGTGAGATGAGGCCCTTTTCTGCTGAGTCGTCTCATGGTAAATCACACCTTCCCTATTGAACTTCTAAAAGGCCCTTCACACCCTTGCTGCTACTGAAGAAGTTCCACAACATAGCCATCTCCCCTAGAGAGGAGCACCGAGGGTCCCGCCAACAGCAAGAAGAGCCCCGTTCCCCATCTCGTAGCTGGAGATGAGGATTCCTTTACCCGCTTCGAAGGCAAAGGTTTTCCGGCATTCCCGTCGCATCTCAAGTGGAGGCGCTCTCAACAGGAAAGGCCAGAGGAACTCCCGGAACATGCCACCATTTCAAGAGTCCCCCAGATGTCTCAGTCCATTACTCAGGAAACTCTTTTCCCTGCACTGACTCGTCTTTCACGCCGAGGATCGACTTAAACCATGTTGGCACGTGGGACAACCCTGGGGGAAAGCATCGTGGGAAAGCCTCGAGGGAAAGCCACAGATCCCTTGATCCACGTGACGGGAATCGTGACACTGGTGCTACAGTTCAGGAGGAAAGCACACGTGAAAGCCCCACTCAAGCCGAGGACTGACTCCCCTGGGGAGACTCCAGAAGCACCCCAAGATCCATATCAGCACTGGAGAGGTATCCTCAGGTTCCGGCCCCGACTCCACACAAGGTCTTAGGCCCCGGCATCGATGGGAGAGGAATCCCGAGAGGCCCCCTAGCAACTCGCATGGGGACTGGCCTTTCCTGAGGCCACCAGAGCGGGTCCCTGAGGTCCCCATCATAACTGGGGAACACCTGCCACAACTCGAAAAAATCCAGGAGGTTCTCCCCTCCAGGCGAGATGAGGCCCATTTCCGCTGAGGTGCCCCGAGGCTTATCAAGCATAACCTCTGGAACTTCGATAGGGTCATTCACACCCTTGCTGCAACTCAAGATGTTCCCCGAAAAACCCGTCTCCACTCAAGAGGAAGCACGGGCGTCCCGCCACATCCAGAGGAGCTCCTTTTCCGCCTCATAGCTCGAGATGAGGAATTCTTTCCCTGCTTCATCAGGAAAGAATTCCCGGCGTTCCCATCGTATCTCAAGAGGAGGCGCTCTCAACTGAAAAGGCGAGAGGAACTCCAGGGTCGTGCCACCATTCCAAGAGTCCGCCAGATGTCTCAGCCCATTCCAGAGGAACCTCTTCCCTGCACTGGCCCGTCTTTCATGACGAGGATCGACTAAAACCACGTTGGCACGAGGGACTGCCCTGTGGGAAAGCCTCATGGGAAAGCCTCGAGGGAAAGCCACAGATCCCTTGATCCACGTGACGGGAAGCGTGACACTGGTGCTACAGCTCGGGAGGAAAGCACACGTGCATGGCCCACTCAAGACGAGGACTGACTCCCCTTGGGAGACTCCAGAAGCACCCCAAGATCCATGTCAGCACTGGAGAAGAATCCTCAGGTTCCGGCCCCAACTGCATATAAGGTCTTAGGCCCCGGCATCGAAGGGAGAGGAATCCTGAGAGGCCCCATAGCAACTCGCATGGGGACTGGCCTTTCCTGAGGCCACCAGAGCGGNGGAAGCGTGACACTGCTACACCAGCTCGGGAGGAAAGCGAAGGTGCATGCCCCCACTCGAGACGAGGACTGACTCCCCTGGGGAGACTCCAGAAGTACTCTCAAGATCCATGTCAGCACCGTAGAGAAATCCTCAGGTTCCGGCCAAGACTCCAAGCAAGATTTTAGGCCCCGGTAACGAAGGGAGAGGAATCCCGAGAGGCCCCCTAGCAACTCGCATGGGGACTGGCCTTTCCTTAGGCGACCAGAGCGGGTCCCTGAGGTCCCCGTCATAACTCGAGAACACCTGCCGCAACTCGAGAAATCCAGGATGTTCTCCCCTCCAGGCGAGATGAGGCCCATTTCCGCTGAGGCGTCTCGAAGCCAATCACAACTTACCTCTGGAACTTCAAAAGGGTACTTCACACCCTTGCTGCAACTCAAGAAGTTCCCCGACATACACGTCTCCACTCGAGAGGAAGCACGAGGGTCCCGCCCACATCCAGAGGACCCCGTTTCTGCCTCGTAGCTCGAGATGAGGGATCCTTTCCCTGCTTCGTCGGGAAAGCATTCCCGGGGTTCCCGTCGCATCTCAAGAAGAGGCACTCTCAACAGGAAAGGCGAGAGGATCTCCAGGGTCGTGCCACCATTTCACGATTCCCTCAGATGTCTCAGTCCATTCCAGAGGAACCTCTTTTCCCTGAACGGGCTCGATTTCATGCCGAGGATTGTCTCACACCATGGTGGCACGTGGGACAGACCTGTGGGCAAGCATCGTGGGAAAGCCTGGAGGGAAAGTCACAGATCCCTTGATCAACGTGAAGGGAAGCATGACAATGCTGCTACAGCTCAGGAGGAAAGTGCACGTGCTTGCCCCCTCTCAAGACGAGGCCTGACTCCCCTGAAGAGACTCCAGAAGTACCCCAAAGTCAATGTCAGCACTGGAGTGGAATCCTCAGTGTCCGGCCCTGACTCCACACAAGGTTTAAGGCCCCGACATCGACGGGAGATGAATCCCCAGATGCCCCCTAGCAACTCGAATGGGGACTGGCCTGTTCTGAGCCCACCAGAGAGGGTCCTTGAGGTCCCCGTCGTAACTCCAGAACACCTGCCGCAACTCGAGAAAATCCAGGAGGTTCTCCCCTCCAGGCGAGATGAGGCTCATTTCCGCTGAGGCGTCTCGAGGTTAATCACACCTAACCTGTGGAACTTCGAAAGGGTCCTTCACACCCTTGCTGCAACTCAAGAAGTTCCCCGACATATCCGTCTCCACTCCAGAGGAACCACGAGCGTATCACCCACATCCAAGGGAGCCCCGTTTCTGCCTCGTAGCTCAAGATGAGTGATCCTTTCCCTGCTTCGTCGGGAAAGAATTCCAGGCGTTCCCATCGCATCTCAGGAGGAGGCGCTCTCAAGAGGAAAGGCGCGAGGAACTCCAGAGTCGTGCCACCATTCCAAGAGGCCCCCAGATGTCTCAGTCCATTCCAGAGGAACCTCTTTTCCCTGCACTGCCTCGCCTTTCACTCTGAGAATGGACTCACACCACAGTGGCACGTAGAACAGCCCTGTGGGAAAACCTCGTGGGACAGCCTCGAAGGAAGGCCACAGATCCCTTGATCCACGCGACAGGAAAGTTGACTCTGCTGCTACATCTCGGGGGGAAAGCGGACATGTGTGCCCCAATAGAGAAGACGACTGAATCCCCTGTGGAGTCTCCTGAATTTCCCATGATTCTCGTCTGCACTCGAGAGGAATCCTCAAGTTCAGGCTCCGACTCCACACATGTCTTAAGCCCCGGCATCGACTGTAGAAGAATTCTTAGGTGTCCCCTCGCAATTTGCATGGGGACTGGCCTTTACTGAGGCCACCAGAGCGGGTCCCTGAGGTCACCGTCGTAACTCGAGAACACCTGCCGCAACTCGAGAAATTCCAGGAGGATCTCCCCTCCAGGCGATATGAGGCCCATTTCCGCTGAGGCGTCTCGAGCCTCATCACACCAAACTTCTAGAACTTCGAAAGGGTCCTTGACACCCTTGGTGCAACTCAAGAAGTTCCCCGACATACCCGTCTCCACTCGAGAGGAAGCAGGAGGGTCCCGCCCACATCCAGAGGGGCCCCGTTTCCGCCTCATATCTCGAGATGAGGGATCCTTTCCCTGCTTCGTCGGGAAAGAATTCCCGGCGTTCCGGTCGCATCTCAAGAGGAGGCGCTCTCAACAGGAAAGCCCAGAGAAACTCCTGGGTTGAGCCACCAATCAAAGAGTCCACCGAGTTCCCAGTCCTCTAAAGAGGAAACTCTTTTCGCTGCACTGCTTCGACTTTCACGCCGAAAATTAACTCACACCACGGAGGCACGTGGCACAGCCCTGTGGGAAAGCCTCGTGGGAAAGCCTAGAGGGAAAGCCACAGATCCCTTGATCCACATGACAGGAAGCGTGATACTGCTGCTACAGCTAGGGAGGAAAGCGCACGTGCATGCCCCCACTCGAGACGAGGCCTGACTCCCCTGGGGAGACTCCAGAAGTACCTCAAGATCCATGTCAGCACTGGAGAGGAAGCTTCAGGTTATGGCTCGACCTCCACACAAGGTCTTAGGCCCCCGCATGGCCGGGAGAGGAATGCTGAGATGCCCCCTAGCAACTCGCATGGGGACTGGCCTTTCCTGAGGCCACCAGAGCGGGTCCCTGAGGTCCCCGTCGTAACTCTATAACACCTACCGCAACTCGAGAAAAACCAGGAGGTTCTCCCGTCCAAGCGAGATGAGGCCCATTTCCGCTAGGCGTCTCAAGGCTAATCACACCTAACCTCTGGAACTTCGAAAGGTTCTTTCACACCCTTACTGCAACTCTAGAAGTTTCCCGACATATTCGTCTCCACTCGAGAGGAAGCACGAGCGTCGCGCCGACATCCGAGGAGCCCCATTTCCACCTCGTAGCTCGAGATGTGGGTTCCTTTCCCTGATTCGTCGGGAAAGAATTCCCGGCATTCCCTTCGCATCTCAAGAGGAGGCGCTCTCAACCGGAAAGGCAAGACAAACTCCAGGGTTGTGCCACCATTCCAAGAGTCCCCCAGATGTCTCAGCCCATTCCAGAGGAACCTCTTCCCTGCACTGGCTCGTCTTTCACGGCGAGGATCAACTCACACCATGGTAGCACGTGGGACAGCCATGTGGGAAAGCCTCATGGGAAAGCCTCGAGGGAAAACCACAGATCCCTTGGTCCACCTGACGGGAAGCGTGACACTGCTGCTAGAGCTCGGAAGGAAAGCACACGTGCATGCCCCCATTCGAGACGGGGCCTGACTCTCCTGGGGAGACTCCAGAAGTAACCCAAAATCCATGTCAGCACAGGAGAGGAGTCCTCAGTTTCGGGCCGCACCTCCACACAAGGTCTAAGGCCCAGGCATTGATGGGAGAGGAATCCCGAGAGGCCCCCTAGCAACTCGCATGGGGACTGGCCTTTCCTGAGGCCACCAGAGCGGGTCCCTCAGGTCCCCGTCGTAACTCGAGAACACCTGCCGCAACTCGAGAATATCCAGGAAGTTCTCCCCTCCAGGCGAGATGAGGCCCATTTCCGCTGTGGCGTCTCAGTCCTTTACAGAGGAACCTGTTTTCCCTGCACTGCCTCGACTTTCTCTGTCTCAGTCCATTCCAGAGGAACCTGTTTTCCCAGCACTGGCTCGTCTTCCACGCCGAGGACAGACTCACTCCACGGTGGCACGTGGGAATGCCCTGTGGGAAAGCCTCGTGGGAAAGCCTCAAGGGAGAGCCACCAATCCCTTGATCCCCTCTACGGGAAGCGTGATACTGCTGCTAAAGCTCGGGAGGAAAGCGCACGTGCATGCCCCCAACTCGATACGAGGATTGACTCCCCTGGGGAGACTCCAGAAGTACCCCAAGATCCATGTCAGCACCGGAGAGGAATCCTCAGGTTCCGGCCCCGACTCCACACAAGGTTTTAGGCCCGGCATCGACGGGAGGGGAATGGCGAGAGGCTCCCTAGCAACTCGCATGTGGACTGGCCTTCCCTGAGGCCACCAGAGCGGGTCCCTGAGGTCTGCGTCCCAACTTGACAGCACCTGCCGCAACTCGAGAAAATCCAGGAAGTTCTCCCCTCCAGGCGAGAGGAGGCTTATTTCCGCTGAGGCGACTCGAGGATAAACATACCTAACCTCGGAAACTCGAAAGGGTCCTTCACTTCCTTGCTGCAACACAAGAATTTCCCCGACATGCCCGTCTCCCCACGTGAGGAAGCACGAGGGTCCCGCCCACATCCAGAGGAGTCCCGTTCCCCCTAGTAGCTCGAGATGAGGAATCCTTTCCCTGCTTCGTCAGGAAAGAATTCCCAGCGTTCCTGTCGCATCTCAAGAGGAGGCGCTCTCAACAGGACAGGCGAGAGGAACTCCAGGGTCGTGCCACCATTCTAAGAGTCCCCCATATGTCTCAGTTCATTCCAGAGGAAGCTCTTTCCAATCCACTGGCTCGTTTTTCACCCCGAGGATCGACTCAAAGCATGGTGGCACGTGGGACAGCCCTGTGGGAAAGCCTCGTGGGAAAGCCTAGAGGGAAAGCCACAGATCCCTTCATCCACGCGACGAGAAGTGTGACACTGCTGCTACAGCTCGAGAGGAAAGCGCACGTGCATGCCCCCACAAAAGGAGAGGACTGACTCCTCTGGGGAGACACCAGAAGCACCCCAAGATCCATTTCAGCACTGGAGAGGAATACTTAGGTTCCGGCCCCTACTCCACACAAGGTCTTAGGCCCCGGCATCGACAGGAGAGGAATCGAGAGAGGCCCCCTAGCAACTCGCATGGGGACTGGCCTTTCCTGAGGCCACCAGAGCGGGTCCCAAAGGTCCCCGTCGTAACTCGAGTACACCTGCCGCAACTCGAGAAAATTAAGGAAATTCTCCTGTCCAGCGAGATGAGG
Organism: Ovibos moschatus; assembly: GCA_021462335.1. NCBI lineage: Eukaryota > Metazoa > Chordata > Mammalia > Artiodactyla > Bovidae > Ovibos > Ovibos moschatus. The sequence continues at coordinate 239,439 of JAJUWZ010004406.1, forward strand.
ACCATTTCCGCTTAGGCATCTCGAGGTTAATCACACCTAACCTCTGGAACTTCGAAAGGGTCCTTCACACCCTTACTGCAGCTCAAGAAGTTCCCCGACCTACCCGTCTCCACTCGAGAGGAAGCATGAGGGTCCCGCCCACATGCAGAAGAGCCCCGTTTCCGCCTCGTAGCTTGACATGAGGGATCCTTTCCCTGCTTCGTCGGGAAAGAATTCCCATTGTTCCCGTCGCAACTCAAGCAGAGACGCTCTCAACAGGAAAGGCGAGAGGAACTCCAGGGTTGTGCCACCATTCCAAGAGTCCACCAGATGTCTCAGTCCATTCCAGAGGAAGCTCTTTTCCATGCACTGCCTCGACTTTGACGCCGAGGATCGACTCACACCACAGTGGCACGTGGGACAGCCTTGTGGGAAAGCCTCGTGGGAAAGCCTCGAGGGAAAGCCACAGATCCCTTGATCCACGTGACGGGAAGCGTGACACTGCTGCTACAGCTCGGGAGGAAAGCGTACGTGAATGCCCCCTCTCAAGACGAGGACTGACTCCCCTGGGGAGACTCCAGAAGCACCCCAAGGTCCATATCAGCACTGGAGAGGAGTCCTCAGGTTCCGGCCCCGACTCCACACAAGGTCTTAGGCCCCGGCATCGCCGGGAGAGTAATCGCGAGAGGCTACCTAGCAACTCGACGGGGACTGGCCTTTCCTGAGGCCACCAGAGCGGGTCCCTGAGGTCCCCATCATAACTCGAGAACACCTGTCGAAACACGAGAAAATCCAGGAAGTTCTCCCCTCAAGACGAGATGAGGCCCATTTCTGATGAGGCGTCTTGAGTCTAATCACACCTAACATCTGAAACTTAGAAAGGCTCCTTCACACCCTTGCTGCAACTCAAGAAGTTCCCCGACATACAAGTCTCCACTTGAGAGGAAGCAGGGAGGTCCCGCCCGCATCCAGAGGAGCCCCGTTTCCGCCTCGTAGCTCGAGATGAGGGATCCTTTCCCTGCTTCATCGGGAAAGAATTCCCGGCCTTCCCGTCGTATCTAAGAGGAGGCACTCTCAACAGGAAAGGGGAGAGGAACTCCAGGGTCGCACCACCATTCCAAGAGTCCCCCAGATGTCTCAGTCCATTCCAGAGGAACCTCATTTCCCTGTACTGGCTCGTCTTTCATGCCAAGGATCGACTCACACCACGGTGGCACTTGGGACAGCCGTGTGGGAAAGCCTCGTGGGAAAGACTCGAGGGAAAGCCACAGATCCCTTGGTCCACCTGACGTGAAGTGTGACACTGCTGCTACAGCTCGGGAGGAAAGCGCACGTGCAGGCCTCCACTAGAGAAGAGGCCTAACTCCCCTGGGAGACACCAGAAGTAACCCAATATGCATGTCAACACCGGAGAGGAGTCCTCAGCTTCCGGCCGCGACTCCACACAAGGTATTATTGCCTGGCATCGATGAGAGAAGAATCCTGAGAGGCCCCCTAGCAACTCCCAAGGGGACTGGCATTTCCTGAGGCCACCAGTGTCGGTTCCTGAGGTCCCCGTCGTAAGTCGAGTACACCTGCCGCAACTCGAGAAAATCCAGGAGGTTCTGCCCTCCAGGCGAGATGAGGCCCATTTCCGCTGAGGCATCTCGAGGCTAATCACACATAAACTCTGGATCTTCGATAGTGTCCTTCACACCCTTACTGCAACTCAAGAAGTTCCCCGACATACCCGTCTCCACTCGAGAGGAAGCACGAGGGTCCCGCCCACATCCAGAGGAGCCCCGTTTCCGCCCATTAGCTCGAGATGAGGGATCCTTTCCCTGCTTCGTCGGGAAAGAATTCCCGTTGTTCCCGACGCATCTCAAGAGGAGGCGCTCTCAACAGGAAAGGCGAGAGGAACTCCAGGGTAGTGCCACCATTCCAGGAGTCCTCCAGATGTCTCAGTCCATTACAGAGGAACCGTTTTTCCCTGCACTGGTTCGTCTTTCATGGCGAGGATCAACTCACACCACGGTGGCACGTGGGGCAGCCCTGTGGGAAAGCCTCGAGGGAAATCCACAGATCCCTTGATCCACCTGACGGGAACCGTGACACTGCTGCTACAGCTCAGGAGGAAAGCACACGTGCATGCCTCCTCTCGAGACGAGGCCTGACTCCCCTGGGGAGACTCCAGAAGTAACCCAATATCCATGTCAGCACCGGAGAGGAGTACTCAGGTTCGGGCCGCGACTCCACACAAGGTCTTAGGCCCCGCCATCGATGGGAGAGGAATCCTGAGAAGCCTCCGAGCAACTCTCATGGGGACTGGCCTTGCCTGAGGCCACCAGAGCGGTTTCCTGAAGTCCCCGTCGTAATACGAGAACACCTGCCGCAACTCGAGAAAATCCAGGAGGTTCTCCCCACCAGGCGAGATGAGGCCCATTTCCGCTGAGGCGTCTCGAGGCTAATCACACATTAACTCTGGGTCTTCGATAGGGTCCTTCACACCCTTGCTGCAACTCAAGAATTTCCCCGACATACCCATCTCCACTGGAGAGGAAGCACGTGGGTCCAACCCACATCCAGAGGAGATCCGTTTCCGCCTCTTAGCTTGAGATGAGTGATCCCTTCCCTGCTTCGTCGAGAAAAAATCCCCAACTTTCCCGTCGCATCTCAAGAGGATGCTCTCTCAAAAGGATAGGCGAGAGGAACTCCAGGGTCGTGCCACCATTCCAAGAGTCCTCCAGATGTCTTATTCCATTCCAGAGGAACCGTTTTTCCCTGCACTGGTTCGTCTTTCACGGCGAGGATCAACTCACACCACGGTGGTATGTGGGACAGCCGAGTGGGAAAGCCTCGTGGGAAAGCCTCGAGGGAAAGCCACAGATCCCTTGGTCCACCTGACGAGAAGCGTGACACTACTGCTGGAGCTCGGGAGGAAAGCACACGTGCATGCCCCCACTCAAGACGAGGAATGACTCCCCTGGGGAGACTCCAGAATTACCCCAAGATCCATATCCACACTGGAGAGGAATCCTCAGGTTCCGTTCCCGACTCCACACAAGGTCTTAGGCTGAGGCATCCTCGGGAGAGGAATCCCGAGAGGCCCCCTAGCAACTCACATGGGGACTGGCCTCTCCTGAGCCCAACAGAGTGTGTCCCTGAGATCCCCATCGTAACTCGAGAACCCGTGTTCAAACTCGAGAAAATCCAGGAAGATCTCCCCTCCAGGCTAGATGAGGCCCATTTCCGCTGAGGCGTGTCGAGGCTAATGACACATAACATCTGGAACGTCGAACGGGTCCTTCACACCCTTGCTGCAACTCAAGAAGTTCCCCGACATACCCGTCTCCACTCGAGAGGAAGCACGAGGGTCCCGCCAACATCCAGAGGAGCCCCGATTCCGCCTAGTAGCTCGAGATGAGGGATCCCTTCCCTGTTTCTTCGGGAAAGAAAGCCCGGGGTTCCCGTCACATCTCAAGAGGAGGCGCTCTCAACAGGAAAGGCGAGAGGAACTCCAGTGTCGTGCCACCATTCCAAGAGTCCTCCAGATATCTCATTCCATTCCAGAGGAATCGTTTTTCCCTGCACTGGCTCGTCTTTCATGGCGAGGATCAACTCACACCACAGTGGCACATGGCACAGCCTTGTGGGAAACCTTCGTGGGAAAGCCTCGAGGGAAAGCCACAGATCCCTTGGTCCACCTGACGTGAATCGTGACACTGCTGCTAGGGCTCGGGAGCAAAGCGCACGTGCAGGCCTCCACTAGAGACGAGGCCTGACTCCCCTGGGGAGACTCCAGAAGTAACCCAAGATCCATGTCTGCACCGGAGAGGAGTCCTCAGGTTCTGGCCATGACTCCACACAAGGTATTATTGCCCGGCATCGATGAGAGAAGAATCCTGTGAGGCCCCCTAGCAACTCCCATGGGACTGCCCTTTCCTGAGGCCACCAGTGCGGGTTCCTGAAGTCCCCTCCGTAACTTGAGAACACCTGCCGAAATTCGAGAAAATCCAGGAGGTTCTGCCCTCCAGGCGAGATGAGGCCCATTTCTGCTGAGGTGTCTCGAGGCTAATCACACCTAATCTCTGGAACTTCGAAAGGGTCCTTCACACCCTTGCTGCAACTCAAGAAGTTGCCCCACATACCCGACTACACTCGAGAGGAAGCTCGAGGGTCCCTCCCACATTCAGAGGAGCCCCGTTTTCGCCTCATAGCTCGAGATGAGGGATCCTTTCCCTGCTTCGTCGAGAAAGAATTCCCGGCGTTCCCGTCCCATCTCAAGAGGAGGCACTCTCAACAGGAAACGAGAGAGGAACACCAGGGTCGTGCCACCATTCCAAGAGTCCTCCAGATATGACAGTCCATTCCAGAGGAACCTCTTTTCCCTTCACTGGATCTACTTTCACGCCGAGGATCGACTCACACCACGGTGGCACGTGGGACAGTCCTGTGGGAAGTTTCGAGGGAAAGCCACAGATACCTTGATCCACGTGATGGGAGGCGTGACACTGCTGCTAGAACTCGGGAGGAAAGCACACGTGCATGCCTCCACTCAAGACGGGGACTCACTCCCCTGGCGGGACTCCAGAAGTACCCCAAGGTCCATATCAGCACTGGAGAGGAATCCTCAGATTCCGGCCCCGACTGTACACAAGGTCTTAGGCCCTGGTATCGACGGGAGAGGAATCGCGAGAGGCCCCCTAGCAACTCGCATGGGGACTGGCCTTTCCTGAGGCCACCAGAGCGGGTCCCTGAGATGCCCTCAGTAACTCGAGAACACCTGGCACAACTCGAGAAAATCCAGGAGGTTCTCCCCTCCAGGCGAGATGAGGTCTTTTTCCGCTGAGGTGTCTCGAGGCTAATCACACATAACCTCTGGAACTTCGAACGGTCTTTCACACCCTTGCTGCAACTCAAGGATTTCCCCGACGTAGCCGTCTACACTCGAGAGGAAGCACTATGGTCCGGCCCACATTCAGAGGAGCCCCGTTTCCGCCTCCAGCTCGAGATGAGGTATCCTTTTCCTGCTTCGTCGTGAAAGAATTCCCGGGGTTCCCATAGCATCTCAAGGGGAGGTGCTCTCAACAGGAAAGGCGAGAGGACCTCCAAGGTCGTGCCACCATTCCAATATTCCCCCAGATGTCTCAGTCCATTACAGAGGAAATTCTTTTCCATGCACTGGCTCGTCTTTCACGGCGAGAATCGACTCACACCACGGTGACACGTGGGCCAGGCCTGTGGGAAAGCCTCATGCGCAAGCCTCGAGGGAAAGTCACAGATCCCTTGATCCACGTGACGGTAAGCGTGACACTGCTGTTACAGCTCAGGAGGAAAGCGAACGTGCATGTCCCCGCTCAAGCCGAGGACTGACTCCCCTGGGGAAATTCCAGAAGTACCCCATGTTCCATATCAATACCGGAGAGGAATCCTCAGTTTCGGGCCGCGACTCCACACAAGGTCTAAGGCCCCAGCATCGACGAAAGATGAGAGGCCCCCTAGCACCTCGCATGGGTACTGGCCTTTCCTGAGGCCATCAGAGCGGGTCCCTGGGATCCCCGTCGTAACTCGAGAACACCTGCCGAAACTCCAGAAAATAAAGGAATTTCTCCCCTCCAGGCGAGATGAGGCCCATTTCTGCTGAGGTGTCTCGAGTCTAATCACACATAACCTCTGGAATTTGATAGGGTCCTGCACACGCTAGCTGCAACTCAGGAAGTTCCCTGACATACCCGTCTCCACTCGAGAGGAAGCACGAGGGTCCCGCCCACATCCAGAGGAGCCCCGTTTCCGCCTCATAGCTCGAGATGAGGGATCTGTTTCCTGCTCCGTCGAGAAAGAATTCCCGGCGTTCAGGTCGCATCGTAAGAGGAGGCGCTCTCAACAGGAAAGGCGAGAGGAACTCCAGGGTCGCGCCACCATTCCAAGAGTCCTCCAGATGTCTCATTCCATTCCAGAAGAACCGTTTTTCCCTGCAGTGGCTCGTCTTTCACGGCGAGGATCAACTCACACCACGGAGGCACGTGGGACAGCCGTGTGGGAAAGCCTCGTGGGAAAGCCTCGAGGCAAAGCCACAGATGCCTTGGTCCACCTGACGGGAAGCGTGACACTGCTGCTAGAGCTCGGGAGGAAAGCACACGTGCATGCCTCCACTCGAGACGAGGCCTGACTCCCCTGGGGAGACTCCAGAAGTAACCCAAGATCCATATCAGCACCAGAGAGGAGTCCTCACGTTCGGTCCGCGTCTCCACACAAGGTCTTAGGCCCAGGCATCGATGGGAGAGGAATCCTGAGAGGCCCCCTAGCAACTCACATGGGGACTGGCCTTTCCTGAGGCCACCAGAGCGGGTCCCTAAAGTCCCCTACGTAACTGGAGAACACCTGCTGCAACTCGAGAAAATCCAGGAAGTTCTCCCCTCCAGGCGAGATGAGGCCCATTTCCGCTGAGGCATATCGAGGCTAATCACACATAAACTCTCGATCTTCGATAGGGTCCTTCACACCCTTGCTGCAACTCAAGAAGTTCCCCAACATACCCATCTCCACTCGAGAGGAAGCACGAGGGTCCCGCCCACATCCAGAGGAGCCCCGTTTCGGCCTCGTAGCTCGAGATGTGGGATCCTTTCCCTGCTTCGTTGAGAAATAATTCCCGGCGTTCCCGTCGCATCTCAAGAGGAGGCTCTCTCAAAAGGAAAGGCGAGAGGAACTCCAGGGTCTTGACACCATTCCAAGAGTCCTCCAGGTATCTCATTTCATTCCAGAGGAACCGTTTTTTCCCTGCACTTGCTCGTCTTTCACGGCGAGAATGAACTCACACCATGGTTTCACGTGTGACAGCCGTGTGGGAAGCCTGGTGGGGAAGCCTCGAGGGAAAGCGACAGATCCCTTGATCCACGTGATGGGAAGCAAGACATTGCTGCTAGAGCTCGGGAGGAATGCACACGTACATGCCCCCATTCGAGACGAGGCCTGACTCCCCTGGGGAGACTCCAGAAGTACCCCAAGATCCATATCAGCTCAGGAGAGGAATCCTCAGGTACCGGCCCCGACTCCCCACAAGGTCTTAGGCCCCAGCATCGACGGGAGAGGAATCCTGAGAGGCCCCCTAGAAACTCGCATGGGGACTGGCCTTTCCTGAGGCCACCAGAGTGGGTCCCTGAGGTCCCCGTCGTAACTTGAAAACACCTGCTGCAACTCGAGAAAATCCAGGAGGTTCTCCCCTCCAGGCGAGATGAGGCCCATTTCTGCTGAGGTGTCTCGAGTCTAATCACACATAACCTCTGGAATTTGATAGGGTCCTTCACACCCTAGCTGCAACTCAAGAAGTTCCCCGACATACCCGTCTCCACTCGAGAGGAAGCACGAGGGTCCCATCCACATCCAGAGGAGCCTCGTTTCCGCCTCGTAGCTCGAGATGTGGGATCCTTTCCCTGCTTCGTCGGGAAAGAATTCCCAGCGTTCCCGTCGCATCTCAAGTGGAGGAGCTCTCAACAGGAAAGGTGAGAGGAACTCCAGGGTCGTTCCACCATTCCAAGAGTTCCCCAGATGTCTCAGTCCATTACAGAGGAACCTCTTTCCCTGCACTAGCTCGTCTTTCACGCCGAGGATCGACTCACACCACGGTGGAACGTGGGAGAGTAGTGTGGGAAAGCCTCCTGGGAAAGCCTCGAGGGAAAGCCACAGATCCCTTGATCCACGTGACGGGAAGCAAGACACTGCTGCTACAGCTCAGGAGGAAAGGGCACGTGCATGCCCCCACTCGAGACGTGGACTGACTCCCCTGGTGAGACTCCAGAATTACCCCAAGATCCATATCAGCTCAGGAGAGGAATCCTCAGGTTCCGGCCCGACTCCACACAAGAACTTTGGCCCCGGCATCGACGGGAGAGGAATCCTGAGAGGCCCCCTAGCAACTCGCATGGGGACTGGCCTTTCCTGAGGCCACCAGATGGGTCCCTGAAATCCCCGTCGTAACTCGAGAACACCTGCCGCAACTCGAGAAAATCCAGGAAGTTCTCCCCTCCAGGCTAGATGAGGCCCATTTCCGCTGAGGCATCTCGAGGCTAATCACACCTAACCTCTGAAACTTCGAAAGGGTCCTTCACACCCTTGCTGCAACTCAAGAAGTTCCCCAACATACCCGTCTCCACTCGAGAGGAAGCACGAGGGTCCCGTCCACATCCAGGGGAGCCTCGTTTCCGCCTCGTAGCTCTAGATGAGGGATCCTTTCCCTGCTTCGTCGGGAAAGAATTCCCGGCATTCCCGTCGCATCTCAAGAGAAGAAGCTCTCAACAGAAAAGGCGAGAGGAACTCCAGGGTCGTGCCACCGTTCCAAGAGTCCCCCAGATGTCTCAGTCCATTCCAGAGGAACCTCTTTTCCCTGCACTGGCTCGTCTTTCACGCCGAGGATAGATTCCCACCACGGTGGCAGGTGGGATAGCCCTGTGGGAAAGCCTCGTGGGAAAGCCTCGAGGGAAAGCCACAGATCCCTTGGTCCCCCTGACGGGAAGTGTGACACTGCTGCTACAGTTCGGGAGGAAAGTGCACGTGTATGCCCCCACTCGAGACGAGGCCTGACTCCCCTGGGGAGTCTCCAGAGGCAACCCAAGATCGATGTCAGCAATGGAGAGGAGTCCTCCAGTTGTAGCCGCGAGTCCACACAAGGTCTTAGGCCCCGGCATCGATGGGAGAGGAATCCCGAGTTGCCCCCTAGCAACTCGAAAGGGGACTGGCCTTTCCTTAGGCCACCAGAGTGGGTCCCTGAGGCCCCCGTTGTACCTCGAGAACACCTACCGCAACTCGAGAAAATCCAGCAAGTTCTCCCCTCCAGGCTAGATGAGGCCCATTTCCACCGAGGCGTCTCGAGGCTAATCACACATAACCTCTGGAACTTCGAAAGGGTCCTTCACACACTTGCTGTAACTCAAGAAGTTCCCCAACATACCCGTCCTCACTTGAGAGGAAGCACGAGGGTCCCGCCCACATCCAGAGGAGCCCCGTTTCTGCCTTTTAACTCGAGATGAGGGATCCTTTCCCTGCTTCGTCTCGAAAGAATTCCCGGGGTTCCCGTCCCATCATAAGGGTAGGCGCTCTCAACAGGAAAGGCGAGAGGAACTCCAGGGTCGTGCCACCATTCCAAGAGTCCCCCAGATGTCAGTCCATTCCAGAGGAACCTCTTTTCCCTGCACTGGCTCATCTTTCACGCGGAAGATCGACTCACAACACGGTGGCACGTGGGACAGCCTGTGGGAAAACCAGGTTTGAAAGCTTCGAGGGAAAGCCACAGATGCTTGATCCACGTGACGGGAAGCGTGACACTGCTGCTAGAGCTCGGGAGAAATGTGCACATGCATGCCCCCACTCAAGACGAGGACTGACTCCCCTAGGGAGACTCCAGAAGTACCCCAAGATCCATATCAGCACAGTAGAGGAATCCTCAGGTTCCGGCCCTGACTCCAAACAAGGTCTTACAGCCCTTCATCGACGGGAGAAGAATTCCGAGAGGCCCCCTAGCAACTCGCATGGGGACTGGCCTTTCTTGAGGCCACCAGAGCGGGTCCCTGTGGTCCCCGTCAAAACTCGAGTAAACCTGCTTCAACTCGAGAAATTCCAGGAGTTTCTCCCATGCAGGCGAGATGAGGCCCATTTCCGCTGAGGGGTCTTGAGGCTAATCACAACTAAACTCTGGATCTTCAAAAGGCTCCTTCACACCCTTGCTGCAACTCAAGAAGTTCCCTGACATGCCCGTCTCCACACGAGAGGAAGCACGAGGGTCCCGCCCACATCCAGAGGAGCCCCTTTTCCGCCTGGTAGATCGAGATGAGGGATCCTTCCCCTGCTACATCGAGAAAGTATTCCTGGCGTTCCCATCGCATCTCAAGAGGCGGCGCTCTCAACAGGAAAGGCGAGATTAACTTCAGGGTCGTACCACCATTCCAAGAGTCCCTGAGATGTCTCAGTCCATTCCAGAGGAACCTGTTTTCCCTGCACTCTCTCGTCTTTCACGCCGAGGATCGGCTCACACCACGGTGGCACGTGGGACAGCCCTGTCGGAAAGCCTCCTGGGAAAGCTTCGAGGGAAAGGCACAGATCCCTTTTTCCACATTCGGGAAGCGTGACACTGCTGCTACAGCTCGGGAGGAAAGCCCACGAGCATGCCCCCCGTCGAGACGAGGACTGAATCCCCTGGAGAGACTCCAGAAGTACCCCAAGATCCATGTCATCACTGGAGAGGAATCCTCTGGTTCCAAACCCAAATAAACACAGAGTCTTAGGCCCTGGCATCGATGGGAGAGGAATCCCGAGATGCCACCTAGCAACTGGCATGGGGACTGGCCTATCCTGAGGCAACCAGAGCGGGTCCCTGATGTCCCAGTCGTTACTCGAGAACACATGCGGCAACTCGAGAACACCTGCCACAACTCGAGAAAATCCAGGAGGTTCTCCCCTCCAGGCGAGATGAGGCCCATTTCCTCTGAGGTGTCTCAAGGCTAATCACACTTAACCTCTGGAACTTCAAAAGGGTCCTTCACACCCTTGCTACAACTTAAGAAGTTCCCTGACATACCCGTCTCCTCTCGAGAGGAAGCACGAGGGACCCGGTCGCATCCAGAAGATCCCTGATTCCGCCTCGTAGCTCGAGATGAGGGATCCTTTCCCTGCTTCGTCAGGAAAGAATTCCTGGGGTTCCCGTCTCATCTCAAGGTTAGGCTCTCTCAACAGGAAAAGCGAGAGGAACTCCAGGGTCCTGCCACCATTCCAAGAGTCCCCCGAAGTTTCAGTCCTTTCCAGAGGAATCTGTTTTCCCTGCACTGCCTCGACTTTCATGCCGAGGATCTACTCACACAACGGTGGCACGTGGGACACCCCTGTGGGAAAGCCTCTTGGGTAAGCCTCGAGGGAAAGCCACAGATCCTTTGATCCACGTGACGGGAAATGTGACACTGCTGCTACAGCTCGGGAGGAAAGCGCACGTGCATACTCCCAAACGCAACGAGGACTGACTACCCTGGGGAGACTCCAGAAGTACTCCCAGATCCATATCAGCACCGCAGAGGAATCCTCAGGTTCCGGCCCCGACTCCACACAAAGTCTTAGGCTCTGGCATTGATGGGAGAGGAATCCCGAGATGCCCTCTATCAGCTCGCATGGGGACTGGCCTTTCCTGAGGCCACCAGAGCGGGTCCCTGAGGTCCCCGTTGTAACTCGAGAACACCTGCCGCAACTCGAGAAAATCCAGGAGGTTCTCCCCTCCAGGCCAGAATAGGCCCATTTCCGCTGAGGCATCTCGAGGCTAATCACACCTAACCTCTGGAACTTCGAAAGGGTCCTTCACATCCTGGCTGCAACTCAAGAAGTTTCCCGACATACCCGTCTCCATTCGAGAGGAAGCACGAGGGTCCCGCCCACATCCAGAGGAGCCCCGTTTCTGCCTCGTAGCTCGAGATGAGGGATCCTTTCCCTGCTTTTTTGGGAAAGAATTCCCAGGATTCACGTCGCATGTCAAGAGGAGGCACTCTCAACAGGAAAGGCGAGAGGAACTCCAGGGTCGTGCCACCATTCCAAAAGTCCCCCAGATGTCTCAGTCCATTCCAGAGGAAAGTTTTTCCCTGCACTGGCTCGTCTTTCACGCCGAGGATCGACTCCCACCACGGTGGCACGTGGGACAGCCCTGTGGGAAAGCCTCGTGGGAAAGCCTCGAGGGAAAGCCACAGATCCCTTGATCCACGTGACGGGAAGCATGACACTGCTGCTACAGCTCGGGAGGAAAGCGCACGTGCATGCCCCTAATCGAGACGAGTTCTGACTCACCTGGGGAGACTCCAGAAGTACCCCAAGATCCATGTCAGCACCGAAGAGAATCCTCAGGTTCTGGCCCCGACTCCACACAAGGTCTTAGGCCCCGGCATAGACGGCAGAGGAATCACGAGATGCCCCCTAGCAACTCGCATGGGGACTGGCCTTTCCGGAGGCCACCAGAGCGGGTCCCTGAGGTCCCCGTCGGAACTCGAGAACACCTGCCGCAACTCGATAAATTCCAGGGAGTTCTCCCCTCCAGGAGAAATGAGGCCCATTTCCGCTCTAGGCAAATCACACCCAACCTTTGGGACTTCGAAAGGGACAGAGCAGGTGAGGACCCCAGTGGGTCCAGGCATGTCAGCCCGTGACCTTTGTTCAAGGTAACCCTATCCATAACACCCTCAGATGAGTGGAGAATGCATTTGCCAAGTCTTTCTGGATAAGGACACCTTCTTCCCAGTCTTGGGAACTGCCCCATGGGTTATGGAAGGGTGGTGGCCGTTATGGAAGAGTGCCAGGCACACCAGGATGAAAGACAGCTGGAGGAGAACCAGCAGAAGTGACCCCCTCAGCTTTGGGATTCTGAGAGGATTTGATGGATAATAAATCTAATAAATCAGCTAAGCTCATCTCATTTAGAGAAATGAACCTCAAGATAGAAAGGTCCTGCCAAGGACAGGAAACCATTAAAGAAAATGACACAGCCAACTTGGAAAAGAACCAAACAGAACGAGCAGAAATAAAAAAGTGTCATAACGAGAAGTGAAAATACAATAGACGCGTTTGAAGACACTTGGCCTCTTCAGGAAAAGGAGACACGTGGCCACTCAGCAGGGGCATGCTGATAATGTATGCAGCCCCCTGCCCAACCCCCTGCTCTCCAGGAAGGAACCCTGATCTGTAGCTGCATCATTTGCCAATTTCCGTGGTGTAAATTCTCCCGCTGTGGCCTGTTTCATGTACCAAAGGGTTAACACCCGGCTGGCAGAATTCCCGATGAGCCAGAAAGAGCTGACTCTGGCACACATCCGGCCTAGAGACATGGGAGGACATCAAAACCGCAACCAGAGGGGCACAGATTTCAGCCCGACTACCTAGGACCAGGGAAGAGTCGTCCTTGGGGAACTTTAAAGACAAGACTCTTAAAACATGTCCAGAATTCACTTGATAACTTTGCCATTTCCTTCTCCAGTTTAGAACAAGTACGCTTCCACAAAACCAGGAGAGGCCCAGAGGGAGCCAGGTGGGGTGTAGAAAAGCCTCAGCACTTAAGACTCAAGAGACATAAAAACTTTACAGCCAAAGAAATGAATGTGTAATAGTGGAATTATGAATAGAGATATGAATAGCTTCGGGACTAGAAAATGGCCCCTGACACCTCACTGTAGGAGAGGCTCATGGCATAGGCACTAAGCCTGGGGGTAGGAGTGAGATGGAGGCTGAAGACCACATTTTGTTGTTGTTCAGTCACTAAGTCACGTCCGACTCTTTGAGATCCCATGGACTGCAACACACCAGGCTTCCCTGTCCTTCACCACCTCCCAGAACTTACTCAAACTCATGTCTATTGACTCCGTGATGCCATCAAACCATCTCATCCTCTGATGCCCCCTTTTCCTCCTGCTCTCAATCTTTCCCAGCATCAGGGTCTTTTCCAATGAGTCAGCTCTTCCCACAGGTTGGCCAAAGTATTGGAGCTTCAGCTTCAGCATCAGTCCTTCCGATGAATATTCAGGGTTGATTTCCTTTAGGATTGACTGCTTTGATGTCCTTGCAGTCCAAGGGACTCTTAAGAGTCTTCTCCAACTCCACAGTTCAAAAGCATCAATTCTTT
>JAJUWZ010004415.1:0-13044 GCA_021462335.1 Ovibos moschatus
GTGTGACTCCAGAGTGGTTGTGTGTAGCTGCACAAGGCCTGTGGCAGAGAACCAAGTTGGGGTCAGTCTGTGAGACATGTGGTGCCAAACCAGGCCATAGGGGGCTGCATCAGCCCAGTGGAGCGGCTCTTTTGTGAGATACTCACACTCAGTGGGCAGCTTTGTGCAATCCTCAAAGAAGCACAACATAGGGGACCCTTCAGGCCAGCAGCTGATTTCTGCAAGACACTTCCTGTGGGGCTGCATCACAACAAATCCCCTTTTTTGTGCCCTCCCCTGGCTAGTGATTTACAGAGGGTGCCTCCTCTAGGGACACATTACAGGCAGGCCCCCTTCCTCTGATGTCACCTTTCTTCCTCCCTGCTGGAAGACTGAGCTTTCCTGAAGCACAGATCTGAGCATGGCAGTCCCTGCTTAAAATCCTTCCAGAGCTCTCCTTGGCTTCAGGGTAAAGTCAGATCCCTGGTGATCGCTGGCTCTCTCATCACATGTACACCGTCGCTGTCCTGCAGCGTCCTGTGTGGCCTCAGAGTGACTTTCATCTCCTCATATTGCATGTTCTTTCTCCTGACTCTGCCATGTGGTACAGAGTCTGGCTGCCTACAGTCCAATCTCTCCTCACACAGAGCTTGGCCTACTGGCTGTGTAGATGGACGTGCATTACTCTTGTAATAAAGCTGACTTGAGGCAGAACTGGCTTAAGAGTCACCTTTTCACGGTCAACCATTCCTCACCCACCCTCCCGAAATCAGCCTGATGGTGAGACTCCTCTGTGTGCCTAGATCACCCCCTTCCCTCCCCACTTCCCTGTCACTCAGATCCTACTGACCCCCTTCCCTCTGTCTCCTCCACTAGACTGACGCATCCCCGCAAACACACACATCACAAAGACACTCAAACATCCAGAAGTGAAGGGAGTAGTGTCATTAATGCCGTATACAATGCTTGTCACTCACTCAGGTGTAACATCTGTTAGCATTTTGACATTTGCTTCAGATAGGGATTTTTTGTTGTCACCGAGCTATTCCAGGTAAAGTACACTAAGTATTTCTGTATGCAACTCATTAAAAAAGGAAGTTTTCTTAAACTCACCTAATAAATTAATAATTCCTTCTATCATCTAATACCCAGTGTAACTGTAATTTCATGCTTCCAATGCCTACAACAGTTCATGATATAAATGTCCCAAAGAATGAATCTATGTTATATAACAAATGGGACAGCAAAATCATGTCTACCTGGTCAAAGATATTAATGTTTTAGGGCTAAACATTTTATCAATTTTAATATGTTGATACAAAAGGAAGATACAAATGAAGATACAGAAGGAAGAGGGGGGAAAGCCCATCAAAAGGAAAGGAAACACAAATGACCAGGTTTTTTCTTCAATTTTTATTATGGAAAAGGTCAAATATATACACAAGTATAGAGAACAGTGTAATGATCTCTCATTTACATACCAACTTGAAGAATCATCAACTTATGGGAAGTTGCCACCACCCCCATTTATTTTGAAACAAAACCCAGATGTCATTTCATGTATAAACAAATCAGCATGTTTCTCTAAAAGAGAGACATTCTTTTTTCAACATAACCGTATTACCATTACTGTGCCCCCAAATTTGACAGTAATTCCTCAGTTCATTTTTCCTTTTGTTTGTAGCCTGACAGTTTCACATGAGGAGGACAGCATGAAGAAAGCCAAGGTCTCATTGCTTCTTTTCAATGATCCATTCATCTGGAATATTAAGCAAGGCCTCCCTCTTGCTTCCAGCAGCACTCAACGGAAAGGTATCCTTTTAGTGTTTAGTCATCAGGAACTGGGGTCCTCTCAAGGATTCTGAATGAGACAGAATACATTTGAAGGCATGATTGTCACTCCCGAGCCGGGGATGACAATAATATGGCTCCTGTGGTGGCGCCAAGGAAGAAAAGGGACAAGAGCCTTTCTGGACTTGATGGAGTCTCCTGTGTTTGCTTTGGGCCAGAATGGTTTGTTCGTCTCTATCCTCCACAAAAAGGGAGAGCAGTGAACAGAATCTGGAGCAGCTAGAACAAAAGTAGGGGAATGTTTGGATGCTGCCTTCCCAGAAAGCCCTATGAACAGTAGTTTCTTAGGAAGATTCCTTTAGAGTCCAGGCTCGTGCCTGAACTCCTCATCATGCATGGAGCTTGGCCATGTTTTGAGGCACATCGTTCTCTCTCTCGAGACTTTCCCCACCCCATCATACACCTGTATGTGCCTGAGAAGTGTAGGGCCCAGTGATAGTGACTCAGGATGTCACCTCATGAAAAGGGACCAGCTTGACATTCCTTACCAATTCTTTTTTTTTTTTTTTACACCAGTTTTATTTATTTACTTTTGGCTGGGGGCTTGGTCTTTACTTCCCATGGACTTTCTCTAGGTGCAGCAGGCAGGGGCTACTCTAGTTGTGCTGCGGAGGCTTCTCATATGGTGGCTTCTCATTGTGGGGCACAGGCTCTAGGGCATGCAGGCTTCAGTAGTTGCAGCCCTCAGACTTGGTCATTGCAGCACATGGGACTTGTTACTCTGTGACACGTGGGATCTTCCCAGACGAGGGATCGAACCCATGTTCCCTGCATTGGCAGGCCAATTCTAACCATTGGGCCACCAGGGAAGCCCTCAGCAATTCTTATGCATACAGTACTAACCCCATTTCGCATATAAAAACAAGTATACAGGAGAATTCACATCTTTCCTGAAAATACCCCCTAAACGCCCTATAAACACAGTGTTCTGTTCTCATTTCTTCACTTCATCTATCAGGCATTTGGTGAAGTGCTCTTGCGGTGCTATGAAAAATTTGAATCTTGCAGAAAAACACCTTGGAAAAACTGTCATAGGAAACAGGTCTTACAAGACAGAGGCTACAAAATGAATGCTGTAGACAGGGGCCCTTGCCAGGCCAAACCAAGCTAACACAAAGGAGGGCACAGGTGGAGGAGGCAAGGGTGGCGTGGGGGGCCTGGGTGTTTGGGGCTGCAGTGGCAGCAGAGGCAGCCAACTCCAGTTGGGCCTGAAAACAATGTGGCCCTTTGGGGTCCATACAGGATTATGACGAGAGGGTGACCCAAGGCCACAGGGGACATATGTCTGAGAATTACAGCCCTCTGATATCACCAACATTTGGCCCTCCCACTTGTAAGCCTTGGGCAGTTAAGGTCTTAAGAGAAAAACACAACATGCAAATCTATATGCCACTGATGAAATGGAAGAAACTGTTTCATTGCTAAAATACTGTAGGAAGGTTAACGCTGCATCGCTCCCTCCAGCCCATCCTTAGGGATGGTTGACTGTATGTGCCAAGCTCTGGTCTAGGCTTACTGCTTTGCTCCTGTCCTCTCACTTTTAGTGTTCTTGGATTATTTTCCACGACTTACATGTAAGCCTGCCGGCGAACGGTACCGTGTCCCTGCTGTCGATGCTTTGCCTGGTAACAGGATAAAGAAATGTTCGTGCTCTAACAGCAGTCCAGCTGCTGTGCCCCTCCTCACTAGGGACAGTGTCACCCTGGTCTTTGGAGCTGCGCATGATAAAAACTCAACCCCTTTCAAAGTCATAATGAGGGAAACAGCATCAATTTTAAAAGGCCATCTTCAGTCTGAACTAAATGATTAATAGGAAGGAACATGTTGGCTTTTTAGACAGAACGATGACTGAGGGGGGCTTTTAATCTAACCTCTTGAGAGTTAGAAAGGTGGTCTGGCAAGGGGGCCCAGGGGGCTTGTGACTTGTCTTACTGGGACATGAGAGTTGCTGAAGCTCTGGATACTGCTTTAATATTTTAGTCTTGAATGCTAAGGGAAGTTCACCTAACTAGGTTCAACTTCATTCTAACTCAGTTTCTGCCCAGCCAATAATTGGAGGGAAAGAGGCAGACCACCATCATTTCTGCATTCACCAACCTGTCCCCACCCTCCAGCTTTTGTGGGCTCAAGACACTGTCAGCTGATTCGGTTCTACCCTCAGGTTCAGGATTCTAGATGGACGGTGATGTTGCCTGGAGTGGGGAAACACCATAGTCCTACCAGCCCTTCACCTCACCTAGGAGAGTGCAACACCATCAAGTGATCTAAGGCAGGAGAGTGGAACTAGGCATTTTAGAACAAGGTCAGCCGCAGTGTGGCACCCCCGTGTTCACTGCAGCATTACGTGCAACAGCCAGATAAGGAAACAACCTCACTGTCTATCCACAGATGCGTGGACAAAGAACACGTGTATACAGGCACGGCTCGGAGATACCGTGGGTTTGGTTCCAGACCACAGCAATGAAGCAGATAGCACTACAACGTCATCCACAGAATTTATCTTCCCAATACATATAAATGTCATTTTACACTGTATTTGTAGTCTATTAAGTGTGCAATAGCATTATGTCTTTGGAGAAGGCAATGGCACCCCACTCCAGTACTCTTGCCAGAAAATCCCATGGACAGAGGAGCCTGGTGGGCTGCAGTACATGGGGTCGTGAAGAGTCGGACACGACTGAGCAACTTCACTTTCACGTTTCTCTTTCATGCATTGGAGAAGGAAATGGCAACCCACTCCAGTGTTCTTGCCTGGAGAATCCCAGGGACGGGGGAGCCTGGTGGGCTGCCATCTATGGGGATCTCACAGAGTCAGACACGACTGAAGCAACATAGCAGCAGCAGCAGCAGCAGCATTATTTCTTAGAAAACAGCATAAATACCCTAATTTTAAAATACTGCTAAAAAATGTTAACCATCATCTGAGCCTTCAGCAAATTGGAATATTTTTGCAATAGTAACAGACTATTGATCACAGATCACCATAACAAATATAACAATGATGAAAAAGCTTGAAATATTGCCAAAGGACCAGAATGTGACAGAGGCAAGAAGTGATCAAATACTTTTGGACGAATGGCACCACTGGACTTGCTGGATGCAAAGTGGCCACAAACCTCAATGTGTAAACAAGAAATGCAATATCTGCAAAGTGCATTAAAGTCAAGCACAGTAAATGAGATCTACCTGTATATACAATGGAATATTATTCAACCACAAAAAGGAAACTGAATTTGCTACAACGTGGATGAACCTGGTTCATAGCCAACACAATCTTGAGAAAGAAGAATGGAACTGGAGGAATACTTCAGGCTATACTACAAAGCTGCAGTCATCAAGACAGCATGGTACTGGCACAAACACAGAAATATCAATCAATGGAACAAAATAGAAAGCCCAGAGATAAATCCACGCACCTACGGACACCTTATCTTTGACAAAGGAGACAAGAATACACTGGAGAAAAGACAATCTCTTTAACAAGTGGTGCTGGGAAAACTGATCAACCACTTGTAAAAGAATGAAACTAGAACACTTTCTAACACCATACACAAAAATAAACTCAAAATGGATTGAATATCTAAATGTAAGACCAGAAACTATAAAACACCTAGAGGAAAACAGTCAAAACACTCTCTGACATAAATCTCAGCAGGATCCTCTATGACCCACCTCCCAGAATAATGGAAATAAAAGCAAAAATAAACAAATGGGACCTAATTAAAGTTAAAAGCTTTTGCACAAGGAAGGAAACTATAAGCAAGGTGAAAAGACAGCCTTCAGAATGAGAATAAATAATAGCAATGAAGCAACTGACAAAGACTTAATCTCAAAGCAACTCCTGCAGCTCAATTCCAGAAAAATAAAAGACCCAATCAATAATGGGCCAAAGAAGTAAACAGACATTTCTCCAAAGAAGACATACAGATGGCTAACAAACACATGAAAACGTGCTCAACATCACTCATTATCAGAGAAATGCAAATAAAAACCACAATGAGGTACCATTTCACGCCAGTCAGAATGGCTGCTATCCAAAAGTCTACAAGCAATAAATGCTGGAGAGGGTGTGGAGAAAAGGGAACCCTCTTACACTGTTGGTGGGGATGCAAACTAGTACAGCCACTATGGAGAACAGTCTGGAGATTCCTTAAAACACTGGAAATTGAACTGCCATATGACTCAGCAATCCCACTGCTGGGCATACACACCGAGGAATCAAGAACTGAAAGAGACACGTGTACCCCAATGTTCATCACAGCACTGTTTACAGTAGCCAGGACATGGAAGCAACTAGATGTCCATTGGCAGGTGAATGGATAAGAAAGCTGTGGTGCATATACACAATAGAGTATTACTCAGCCATTAAAAGGAATACATTTGAATCAGTTCTAATGAGGTGGATGAAACTGGAGCCTATTATACAGAGTGAAGGAAGTCAAAACGAAAAACACCAATCCGGTATACTAACGCATATATATGGAATTTAGAAAGATGGCAACGATGACCCTACATGCGAGACAGCAAAAGGGACACAGATGTATAGAACAATCTTTTGGACTCTGTGAGAGAAGGCGAGGGTGGGATGATTTGAGAGAATAGCACTGAAACATGTATATTGTCATACGTGAAACAGATCGCCAGTCCAGCTTCGATGCATGAGACAGGGTGCTCAGGGCTGGTGCACTGGGATGACCCTGAGAGATGGGATGGGGAGGGAGGTGGGAGGAGGGGTTCAGGATGGGGAACACATGTACACCCATGGCTGATTCATGTCAATGTATGGTAAAACCACTACAATATTATAAAGTAATTAGCCTCCAATTAAAACAAATAATTTTTTTAAAATAAAAAAATAGGAAAGTAAAAGGGACAATTACTGTTTGAGGGCTAGTTTATTTGAAGCCAGCAGCAGCTCAGGTTTAGGATGAATTTTAAAGAACAGATAAGAACAATATGATACTTTGTTGACATGGGGAAGCGTTTAGAGTATATTTCATCTAGTTTTAAAAAGCTTAAAGAATAAAGTGACGATTCTACATTTAAAGAAAAGAAATGGTGAAGGGGTTCAAAGGTACAAACAAGTCATAGGGGGATGTGTAATGTACGGGGTTGTAACTACAGTTAATAATATTTGTATTGTCTATTTGAAAGTTGTTGAATGGGTAGCTATTAAAAGTTCTCATTATAAGAAAAATTTTGCTGTGATGATGGTGTTAACTAGACTTATTGTGGTCATTTCAGTGTATAAGATAACTGAATCACTATGTTATACACCTGAAACTAATATAATGTATCTCAGTTCAGTTCATTACACTTGCTCAGGCGTGTCTGACTTTTGCAACCCATGGCCTGCAGCATACCAGGCTTCCCTGTCCATCAACAACTGCTGTAGCTTGCTCAAACTCATGTCCATCGAGTCGGTGATGCCATTCACCATATCATCCTCTTGTCTACTTCACCTCCTGCCTTCAATCTTTCCCATCATCAGGGTCTTTTCCAATGAGTCAGTTCTTCCCATCAGGTGGCCAAAGTATTGGAGCTTCAGCATCAGTCTTTCCAATGACTATTCAGTACTGATGTCCTTAGGATTGACTGGCTTGATCTCCTTGCACTCCAAGGGACTCTAAAGAGTCTTCTCCAACACCACACTTCAAAAGCATCAATTCTTCAGCGCTCAGCCTTCTTCACAGTCCAACTCTCACATCCACACATGACTCCTGGAAAAACCATAGCTTTGACTAGCCGGATCTTTGTCGGCAAAGTAATGTCTCTGCTTTTGAATATGCTGTCTAGGTTGGTCATAGCTTTTCTTCCAAGGAGCAAGTGTCTTTTCATTTCATGGCTGCAGTGATTTTTTCGAGCCCAAGAAAATAATGTATGTCAATTGTATCTCAATAAAAAAAAATTTTTTTTAAGTGAAGGTGGGGTCACACGAAGGCTTTTCCCAGGATGTCTGGCAACTATTAACAAAACCATGTCAATTAAACCACACCGTCTGCTCAGCATCTTAGTTAATGGTATTTACATGGCATTTAATCATTTTGGAAGTTCCCAGACTACAAATTGTGACATTGGAAGCCTCCTCTCCTTGCCTGACTCCTCATTTTTGCTCTGTAATTTTAGGATTAAGGATCCTTCCTCTACATGAGTACATAAAGAAGACCAGTGTAATAGAGCTCATTTTTAAAGTGAAAGTGTTAGTCACTAGGTCATGTCCAAACCTTTGCAGTGCCGTGGACTGTAGCCCACCAGGGTCCTCCGTCCATGGAATTTTTTAGGCAAGAATAGTGCGGTGGGGTACCATTTCCTCCTCCAGGGGATCTTCCCAATGCAGGGATAGAACCCAGGACTCCTGCATTGCAGGCAGATTCTTTATCACCTGAGCCAATAGAGCTCATTATGGGAGGATTCAAATGGACCAGTGGTACAAACCAAAATGTACCAGAGCCCACAATGGGGTATGTGGGCCAGCATTAGGTCTCTACTCCCAACAGTGGTTACACAAAGCAAGTCTGTTATATTTGCAAAAGAGAAAGGGAAAACATTAAGAGTTTCTTCTTGGGAGTTCCCTCGGGGTCTAGCGGTGGGGATGCTGAGCTTTCACTGCCATGACCCAAGTTCAGTCCCTCATCAGGGAACTGAGATCCTGAAAAGCACAAGGTGTGGGCAAAAAAAGAAAAACAACAGCAGTAACAAAAATGAGTTTCTTCTCATCCCTAGAAAAATCATCTGTAGCTGTATGGTGATGGACCTTAACTACACTTGTGGTAATCATTTTGCAATGTATGCAGACAACAAATATTATGTTACACACCTGAAACTAATGTACATCAGTTATACCTCACTGGAAAAGAAGAAAGAGAAAAGGAGGTTCTTGGGTATTCATGCTGTAGTTTGGACACAGATGAGAACATTTTCTCTTTTCCCTTGTTTCTTGTTGCCCTTTCGCCCTTCAGAACTCCTCTAAGAGACCACTGTGTAAAGCCAGGAGAAGCAAGTCACCAAAACGTCAGGTTTTCTTTCCCTGTGAGTTTTCTTTGCCTGTGTGACAGAGCAGAGGCCTGGGCCTCCCAAGCCCTGGCCAGACTGACTGTGAGCCCAGCCCCTGGCCTTAGGCTCCCAGCCCAGGTTTCCAGACCCATCACTCCAACCCCTATCAGGTCTGCAGCCCAGGTCCATCACATCCCTCACTCAGGGGCTCTGCAGCAACGCTAATAATAAAATGTTCCTGATTTTTCCTCCTACTAGAGCTTCTTTGACACAACTTAAGGTTTTCTGTGGTCTCCAGTATTCACCTGCTGATCCCATGACCTAAAAATAAGTCATCACTACTTGAAGAAATGAAAAGGTACTTCAGATTAACACAGGTCCAAATCTACCCTGAATTGACAGCTACCCCACCATCACCAAACAAATTCCACAAAACCCACTTGTTCCTAACTGTACCACAAAAAGTGGTTAAAAAAAAAATCCTTAGATTAGAAATTCCTCGAGAGAATATTCACTTCTGCATTTGATAGTTTCATAACATTGAATCTGTGTGATATCTTCAAGGCATAAGTAGACTATATATTACAATTCTATTTTTTACCCTTTTTGGGTCACTGGAAATTTGTCCATAATTGTTCATTTTTGGTTTTGTTTTCACTGACAAATTTAGCGCTGCCGCTCCCTACCTTGCATTACCAAACGCTGAAAAACACCGGCAGGAGAACGTGGACTTTAAGCTTTCAAGCCCGCCCATCTCGGTGCAACTAATGCACGCTAGTCACTCCTATAGTGTGTTCTCTGAACCAGTTACTCCCTTGTACCTGCACTGAAGTATTCACAGAATCACTCATTTTACCTCAGAGAGTATGCTTGGTTTTGAATATTTCAAATAGTACGGTTGAACCCTCTTATAACCCAGCTCCTCAGCGCATTAAGTACTTTCAGGTCATACTGAGTCCCAGTATGAACTACTCATAAGACGGAAGTATTGCGTTCAGGAGGGCTAACTTCCTCCCTAAAGGATATTTGTGTTAGGAGGACCTGAACTTTATTAGAAGAGACTGTATCTATATATATTTAGATAGCTAGATGGTAGATAGGCAGGTACCACAGGTGTAGGAAAAGTGGCTCTATTTTTTCCCTTTGGGAACTATGTTCTCACTGGTAATGGGCTATTTCCGTGAGCTTGAATTTACTGATCCCATTTACTACCCCTTAGAGCCCCTAAGGGCTTCCCTGGTGGCTCAGCTGGTAAAGAATCTGCCTGCAGTGCAGGAGCCCTGGGTTTGATCCCTGGGTTGGGAAGATCCCTAGAGAAGGGAATGGCTGCCCAGTACAGTATTCTGGCCTGGAGAATTCTATGGACTATATACTCCATGGGGTGTCAAAGAGTCAGACAGGACTGAGCAACTGCCACTTTCAGAGTCTGCAGATGGTGATTGCAGCCATGAAATTAAAAGACGCTTACTCCTTGGAAGGAAAGTTATGACCAACCTAGGCAGCATATTAAAAAGCAGAGACATTACTTTGTCAACAAAGGTCCATCTAGTCAAGGCTATGGTTTTTCCAGTATTCATGTATGGATGTGAGAGTTGGAATATAAAGCTGAGCACTGAAGAATTGATGCTTTTGAACTGTGGTGTTGGAGAAGACTCTTGAGAGTTCCTTGGAGTGCAAGGAGATCCAACCAGTCCATCCTAAAGGAGATAAGTCCTGGGTGTTCATTGGAAGGACTGATGGTGAAGATGAAACTCCAATACTTTGGCCACCTGATGTGAAGAGCTGACTCATTGGAAAAATCCAGATGCTGGGAAAGATTGAGGGCAGGAGGAGAAGGGGACGACAGAGGATGAGATGGTTGGATGGCATCACTGACTCAATGGACATGGGTTTGAGTGGACTCCGAAGGTTGGTAATGGACAGGGAGGCCTGGTGTGCTGCGGTTCATGAGGTTGCAAAGAGTCGGACACGACTGAGCGACTGAACTGAACTGAGAGTTCCAATCTTATTTTCCAATCATGGAAATGGCCATAAGCACAAATCAACATGACAATGTCCAGGACAAAAGTGTCCAAGCCCAGAAGCAGGTTTTAGGATGGCTGATCTGCCTAATTTTTTTTCAGGTTTCCTCACGTGCACCGTGACTGCAGCCTCATCCATGTGCCTTGCAAGCTCCTTCCTTAGAGAATGAAATCAAAATGTTCAGAATTTGGAGATGTGGATAAAATTAAATATATGGATATTATTTCATGCTTGGTTTTAAAGTTTCCATCCCCTTCATGCCCCCTACCCCAGTACACGTTTCTGTAATACTCAGCTGCAGACTTGCTTTAGGAGGTGGTTTCCCTCCTGTGCAAAATGTTATTGTGGCATCAAATAAAATCAGTATTCAAGACAAAAGTATTTTAATCCAGTAGTTAAGAAATATAAAAATTAATGCAAAAATAGCACATGATGAAACTATTACTAAAATGTAAACATAGGTAAGTGTGACCCTGCACTTGCTCCACTGTACCTCATGCGTGGTTCCAACAAAACATTCTTAACAAACAGGGTCAGTTGCCTACTTGATGGATTTAAATACCACAGGATGCCCAGTAGGTACCGCCTCCACCACAGAGTCCTGAGGGAGGTGTCCCTGCTGGCCTTGGGCTATCCAGGCAGCTTTTGGCTCTGAAGAGGGACTGCAGAAGAGAACCAGAGGAGCCCAGGGACAACCGAGCCCCCTGGAGAACTAGGCAGCTCCAGGTTAGCTGTGTACTCGGGAACCAGGCGAAGTATCTGGTGCGGTGGAAAAGGCTCTCCATCCTTGGGTTCAGAGGGTGAATTGATGTGGTGGAGGCGCCTCTGCAGGTTCCCTCGTTTCCCCTCCCGCACCCCCGCCTCATCTCCAGGCCCCAGGCGGGCAGCTCCAGCTGCTGCTGCTGTTGCTTCCTCCTGGGCTCCTGGCCGCCTCCTCGACTTCCCCCAGCTCCAGTTCACACCACACTAGGCCTCTTCTCCTCCCACTACCATCGCTGATACCACGGGAGACTTCATATCTGGAAAAGGAGCAAGGCCGAGAGAGAGGCTATAGGGAGACCAAGGGCTGTGACTGTGCAGCAGCTGAGTCCGGTCCACTGGCCTCTCCCACGGAAAGGGCGTTTCCTGGGCTTCAGCAGAGCACCTGACCCGACCCGGCCTCTGGCCATGTGATTCTTCCCGGTCTTTCAGGCTGCAATAGCATCACCCAGGCTGTGGCCCCACCCCACCTGCCCCCAGCGGAGGCTCCAGTCTTGAGCGCTGTGGATGAATCAGCCTCTATGCTGGGATCTGTGCAGATGTGCTAGTCCGGGATAGTCCTGGGGCTAACCGCCGGGTCAGTTCTCTTCTGGGCGCCTGGTCCCAGTTGTAGCTTGTGTTGCTGGTCCAGTGTGTGCTTGCTCCTGCTTAGGCGCCCTCCCTCCCTCGACCCCCCTCCCTCCCTGGCCCCCCACTCCCTCCGGCCCTGCCCCTTGACCGAGGTAGGTGGGACCCTCTGGGGGCACTTGAGGCCAGGGCATGGCCATAAAGTGGAGGCGTGCCAACTAGGGGTGGGGAGGGGCAGGGAAATGAGACCCCACTGGCCCCTGGAGCCAGAGCCCTGGAGAAACGTTAGGAGAACTTCTCTCCAGGGATGCAGGCTCCTAGCCCCCACTTCCCCTGGAGCGAGAGATGCAAAGATGGGGCTGGAGAAAGCCTCAGCCCAGTGGTCCCCCTTGTCTTGTGGGCTCTGAGCACGTCTGCACCGCCTAACCCCCCCCCCGCCACCGCTCCTACTCTGTAACTAATGGATGGGGCTCTGGTTCTGTTTCATTCACCCCCAAAGTCCACGAATGGGGCTAGTGATTCAGATGAAATGATTAGCTAGGGGGCTGCTTGCTCTGGCTCCTGGGGGCTCTATTTCAGGGCACACAGTGTGTTCAGAAGCCAGCTGCAAGAAACCCAACCCGCCCCTTACGAAGCAACAAGTACTATCAATTTGTGCTAACCCACGTCAGAGTGCACGCGTAGACCCTGGCCAGTGCTTAGTGCTCTCAGAAAGCTTACAGTGCAAGGGGCCCTTCCTTCGGGGCCCTTCCTTCAACTTGGCAGGTAACTGTGCAGCTCTGCATACAGGGCTGGACTCAGCTCCCCACCGCTGGCTGCAGGCACCCTGCAACACTTGCACCCCTGTTCTAGATCAGGAAGAGTTTGTTTCCA
>JAJUWZ010004418.1:0-24505 GCA_021462335.1 Ovibos moschatus
GCTAGCAAAGATTTGGCTTGACAAGGAAGAATTCACTCATCAGAGTATACACAGTGCTGGGTTTAAACACAGGGAAAGAACTAGGCACCACCTGAATGTCCAACAATGCGGCAATGATTACAGAAATGTTAGGGTCCATAGATACACTCTGCAGGCACAGAAGATGACCTTTCTCAAGCCTGTTGAATATCATGGAAAGAAGTTCAATGGGTTGACGTTTGTTTGGTTTTAGTTTTTGAAAAAGCAGGTTAAGAAACACCACATACATGAACCATTCTATAACACTGTGTTAAAAGGGAAGGTGGGGTGGAGGAGAGGAAGGGTGAGCGAGAGAGAAGGAGAGAAGAGAGCCTGAAAAACAGCACACCAAAATGGTAAAAGTGGTTGTCTCCGGGTAGTAGGGTCATGGGGAGCAATTACTCTCTTGTTTTCCCTCATCTGATTTCCTTTTCCTTCCTGATGTTTCTACCAAGATATTGCATCATCTGTGCAATAAACAAAGAGAGAAAGTGCTTTTTAAACCAAACCACAGGAGAAGAGGCAGCCTTTAACTATCAAGTGGCACAGATTAGCAAGATTATTCACAACACCCAAGGTGGGTGTGGCAGGAGAGGAGGAAAGGGAAGGGGGAAGTAGAGAGAGAGAGAGAGGGAAGGGGTGAGAGAGAGACCTGCACTCCCAATACAATACACTGCTGGTGGGTTGGGGGGAATGGAATGGGTGGGGGGTTTGTAAACCGGGTGGGAGCCAAGGTTTGGCTCTGCTGGCTGGCTCGCTCCTGGGATGTTTTCATCGCAAGGTGGCCTCCTCATC
Source organism: Ovibos moschatus (assembly GCA_021462335.1). Lineage (NCBI taxonomy): Eukaryota > Metazoa > Chordata > Mammalia > Artiodactyla > Bovidae > Ovibos > Ovibos moschatus. Next base: position 814 of record JAJUWZ010004418.1, read on the forward strand.
GGTGTCTTCCTCAAAATCCTTGACGTCAGCACTGGTGGACTGCCTGGCCCAGGCTCCCCTTTCGGCCTCTCGTTCTTTATGCGACTTGAATCTCCCAACGAAAATTTTGCGGTAGTTCAGGAACATGCCATTCATCGCATCTATGGCCCGCTCGGCGGACTCCTGCTTCTGGAAGTGCACGAACCCATAGCCCTTGGGCCCCTTTTCGTCGCAGGCCACTTTGCAGGACAGGATGTTACCGAACGCAGAGAAGATGTTGTACAGAGCCTTGTTGTCGATGGTCTTGCCCAGGTTCTTGATGAAGACGTTGCCCACTCCGCTCTTGCGGAGCGAGGGGTCCCGCTGGGACCACATGATGCGCACCGGCCTGCCCTTGATGACATCAAAGTTCAGGGTCTCCAGGGCCCGCTTGGCGTCCACCGGTTGCTGGTAGTTGACATACGCATAGCCCAACGAGCGGCGGGTGATCTTGTCCCTGCAAAGGCGGATGGAGAGGATGGGCCCGGCCGGGCTGAACTTCTCGTACAGCATTGCCTCCGTCACCTCAGGGTGCAGGTCGCCCACGTACAGCGAGGCCATAGGAAAGTCCGGGTTCCCCTCGGAGCCCCCGCCGGTTTCCGCATCTGCATCCGCGGCGGCAGCAGCTGCCGCCGCCGCCGCCGCTACTGCTGCCTCCACCTCCGCAGCGGCATCCTCATCCGCCTCCCCCAAGGCGGGCGCCGCAGCCTCTGCTGCGGCGGCGGCGGCTTCGGCCTCGCTGGCCTCCACCACCGCCACGGCCGCCGCCGCCAGTGCAGCCTCCGCCTCCTCCTCCGCCAGGGCTGCCACCGCCTCCCCCAGGGTGGCCTCCGCCACTGCCTCCTCTACTGAGGCCTCGGCCTCCACCTCTGCTTCCGCCTCCGCCACGGAGGCCTCTGCCACCGCCTCTGCCACGGTCGCCGCTGCAGCCTCCGCCGCTGCTGCAGCCGCAGCCGCCACCGCCGCCGCCACTGTCGCCACTGTCGCCACGGTCGCCGGTGCCGCCGGGCCGCTGCCGCGACCTCCCTTCCCGCGAGCCTCGGGGGTGGAGGGGGAGGAAGGTGAGAGGGTGGAGAGGGCAAGAAGGCAGGTGGGCGCCGGAACCCGGGCCGGGGGCGCGAGCTGGGGCGGAGGACCCCGGGCCAGCCGATCCAGCGAGTCCCAGTCACCTGGGATGGCTAGCGCTGCCAGGAGCGCGCCGGTGCGAGTCACCGCAGCCTGCAGCCCGCAGCCCGCTGCTGCCGCCGCCGCTCGGTCGTGGGTTAGCGTGCGGGGCGCCGGCGGGCGGCGTGTGGTGGGGGGCGGGGGGTGTTGGCGTCTGTGGTCCGGGCAGCTGGGAAGGCTTCTGTCTCTTTGGTTCCCCCTGTGGCTGCTGCGGGGCTTCGGGGCAGCGGGCGGTGGGAGGGGGCGGGAGCTTGGTGTTGGCGGGAAGAAGTGTGGGTTCTCAGCCTCTCGATCAACTGGATGTGTAAGAAGAGGAAGATGGGGAAAGGGTTCCATGTGGACCAAGGGAATCTAACATAGATTTAGGGAGTTTTGTTTTATCCTTCCTCTCCCCATAGAACATTTAAATGATTAAATCAAGCACCTTGCAAGAGAAGGTGGGCGGCATTGAGAAAACATTTGCCTGGCCTAAACAAAGCGAAGCAAAAATGGTTTTCTCGCGTTTAGGGGTTGGTTCTTCTCCACCTCAACGCACACACACTCCTAAACATTACTGCCACCAAGGCAACAACTCCTACTCTGAGCTGGAGCTGGGGCTAATGGGACACTCTCCCCTTCCAGCCCTGCAGCCCGCTGACCCATTTTTTTTTATCAGAGATTCTTCCCCCTTTTCCAGCTCTTTCCTTCCTCTACAACACTTGTGGAAGAAATAAAGAACACAAGAACACGTACTCATTTATTCATAATGCCATGCCACAAATATTTATGGAGCCTAGGGAAACACAGGAGTCTGAAGCCAGAGGAGATGGACCGGTTTTGAGATTGACCTTGGGAGCAGACAGTGTGGGCTGGAAACCCTGTCCCTGCTCCAGATTATGGCAGAACTAAGGGCCTGGGGGTTCCTCAGCCCCCAACTCCTCCCACCCACTCAGCCTCAATTCATGCAGCCTGGAAGCAGGGGAGAAATCAAGAGCACTCTGTTCTTAGTGCCATCCTCCATGATAAGTGAGGAAAGTCAAATCAAGAGCCGGGAACAGGACCTGGTCCAGAGCCAGGCATTTGTTCCTTCTTGTCTCTGCCCTCGACTTGCTGACATTCCCAGTGTGAACCACAAAGGGCACATCCATGTTCAAAACAAAAACAAAACCAGAAATCTCCCTAGGATGAGGTGTCTCTTTCCAGTTCACCAGTTAATATTTAGGGGAGCCTTACCCACCACTTGGCACTGGGGACTTAGAGACAGGCAGTGTGATACTTGAGTAGTGAATGTTGGTGTGTTGGAGGTGTGGGGCAAGGCGAGGAAAGGTGAGCAGTGTGTATTGGAGCAGAGAGGCCACACAAGGCCAAACGCTGAGAGGATAGGCAAGCAAGCAACCATTAGAGTAGAGTGCAACAGAGGCTAGAGTCCTTCTTCCAGTAGGAGGACCCACCCAATAACCTTTTCTGGTGGGAATCAAGCAAAACTGCACAGAAGACTAAACCTCCAAGGTGACCTCTGAAAGATGAGTGGCAGTCCAGCATGTTGAGGCAGAATGGAAGGCATTCCATTCCCACAGACAGAGGGATTAGTCTGTGTCCAGGGCCCTATAGCATGCTAGCACATGCATAGTCCCTTCTCATCATGCCTAATCATCTGATGTGGACAGCGCTCATGATCTCCAAGAGTATATGGTAGAAGATGGGGTTGGAAGGTGTGGGGGCCCTGAAAAGAAAGCTGAGATGCTTGAGCTCTATACCCAAGCTCATGGGGCCCACTCAACACATCCACAGAGAGACTTGGTATGGTCAGATCTTTAATGCAAACTAAGTATCGACACAGAAAGTAGCTAAGAGTAGATGTTACAAGTCCTCATTAAAAGGGGAAAACAAGGTGTAACTGAGGTGATGGATGTTTAGTAAACTTCTTGTGGTAATCATTTTAGTGATATGTACATGTTTCAAGTCATTTTGTTGTACACTTTACACTCATATAGTGTTATATGTCAATTATATCTCAATAAAACTTGGAGGGGAACCCGTCAATATACGTATAAATGTACGTACACAGGAACACACTCACAGTCAGCACTGAGAGCTGATAGAATTTTAAAAAAGACAGTCAGATGTGACCAGTTCCAAGAACAACTCTTCCCTCCTTTCCCCCTTCCCCTTCATAAATAGGGGTTTCACAGTTACCATGAGCCAGGCGTTGAACTGTGGACTTCAGGGTCAAATATGAAAACTGATCAAACCATAGAGCCTTCCCACAGCATGTCTCACTCCACTAAAGCTTGGGCTGCCCATACAAATAAGAGAAATGCCAGCAGAGGGCTAGATGCGCTATGTGATTGGACTGTGGTGGCCATGGAGTTTCATCTGCCCAGCACATATTCTCTCTTCCCCCTCACTCCAGTCCATCCACCTTCCATGGGTATATAAAGCTGTTTTCTGTGGTGGCAGCATAGCCTTGACCTGAACAACCCTGCACCTTCAGAACTGACTGGGTCACCATGGGATGTGAAGCAGTGAGAACTTTCTCATCGCTGCCTGGAAAGCATCCCAAGAAGACTGAGCAGACATGTACCTCGCCAGCATGCAAAGTCTAGCCCTCTACCCCTAGACAGGGCTAGTGCCAGCAAAGGGCAGGGACATAGACTTAGGAAGAGCGCGCTGTGCAGCTGGTGCCTTGACCAAGGTGGTCACTGTCACCACTCTTAGGAGCCACCTCCTGAGAATCTTAGATTGCTTGTAGGCAGGAAGCAGATGAGCTGTGCCTCGCCATTCCAGGTGGCCGCCAAGAGGGACCCAAGGAGGCAGAGGCCAAGGAGGAAGCCACGATTGCTGGTGGGTGGGGGGTCAGGAGATGACAAGAACTTCTCAGCCCATTGTTTGGAGGCAGAAGGGACAAGGGGGACCAATTCAAGGACCAGAACTCAACAAGTTCTCTTTCTCTGGCTTTGACTTCCAGCCCACAGAGCCAACAGAGATCGAAACAATAGGAGAAAGAGGTGAAGTAAAGTCATGCTTGGTCACTGAATCCACAAACTTGTCAGAAGACAATTGCTAGGCCCTTGACCCTCCAGCAGCAGGAACTGGGCTACTCCAGTGACAAGGAGAGCAGCTGGGGAATACTCTCCAAATCCTTTCTCACAGAGGTTTCTATGACATCCCCTTCTCCTTCTTTTCAGTTCCTGGTCACATCTGCGATCAAAAGTGTTCTGACTACTGGCTGCTGTAACTGAGGCAAAAGTGAAGGGCCCTGTGGAGTGTCGGTAGAGGGAGGGAGAGGTCCCTTCAGTAAGTATTTATGGAGGGCTACCCTGTACCAGCAATTCTTCTAGACACAGAGCCCCTGCATCCAAGGAACTTATTTTCTAGTGGGAAATATAAACATGGCAGAAAATATAAAAGCACTTAAAGGTTGCTACAAATGCCCTCAGGGAAATAAATGAAATGATTTGGTACATATCACCTAGAACCCAAGAGAAGTGGCAGAGGTCAGGGATGACCTTTCTGAGGACAGTGATATGTGGTCAGTTCTGCTGGGAAGCAGGGGGAAAGCCTGCCCAGGAGGGAGAACTGCAATTCCTCTGACCTTGTAGCAGAAAAGAGGGGCACTGGAGGGGCAGAAAGGATGCCAGTGTGGCTGGAGCCCAGTGAGAGAGGGGATGGGGGGGAGTCAGAGGACACTACAGTGGTGGGAAGGAGCCATGATGGAGTTTTGTTTTCACTCACAGAGCCCTGGGGAAACAGGCAAGAACTGAATCAAGGGAGTGCCATGATCTAATTCAGTAATTTCTCTCTGACTGCTCTCTGTGGAAAATACCATAAGTGGGCAGGGCACAAAGCAAAGCAGGGAGACTGATTTGAACCCTCCTGCAGTAGCCCACTTGGGAGATGGCAGTGGCTTGGCCCAGAAAGGCAACATGAATTTAGAGAATAGTGCATGGGTTCTCATGATACTTTGGAAGGAGAACAGACATCACTTGCTGGTGGATTGAAGGCAGTTGGTGAACAAACTTAAGACATGAACAATTACTATGAGAGTATTTTCTTGCAAGTCTTGGTAATGAAGGTGTTATGTATAGTCGCAGAGAATACAGGGAGTGGATGTGATAGGTTTGGAGAAGGAAGAAAGGCAGTTGGGCATGTGTGTCAAGAGTTCCTATTTGCACTTGTTAAGTGTCTGAGGTTTGGAGAAGTACACTCTCCATGTAGGCTGCAAAAGCAGAAGAATCAAGACAACAGGACACAGATAGTGTTTAAAGCCACAAGACTGGGAAGAATCACCTCGAGAGGGTACTGTTAGGAGAGGAATGTGCATGGCTATTCACTGAGACACGCCAATATGTGGAAGTTGGGTTGAGGATGACAAGCCCGCAGAATAGACTGAGAAGGACAGGACAGTAAATGGGCTGGCACTAAACCTGATTTCTCTCCAAGGCCGTGCATGATCCAGCCTCAATGTCCTCAGTCAGGTCCTGCTTTCAGTGTTCCAGGCTGTATATGCATGGGAGTTGGTTTAAAGCGGGACAATAAGAACTTTGGTTGCTAAGGTTTAGACTTCTCTTCCTGTTCACTGCAAGTTGGGCCAAACTAGGATACAGAGTAAGCACTCGTCAATTGGGGAATGACTGAAAACATTGCAGTATAGCCATTCTAAGGATTCTTATGCAATCATTAACAAGCACGAGTCATGTCTATAGGATCTGATTTAGGGGCACCTTCAAAATACGGAAGAAAGCAAACTGCAGAGAGGGGACAGTATATGGTCCCATTTGTGTGTTGGGGGTTGGGGCATGGGAGGGAAGATAAGAGATAGTGATTTCACACTTATTTGCATGCTCATTTGAATCTCCACCTGGATATCTCATAGGCATTTCATCCTTCAGTTCAGTTTAGTTCAATTCAGTTCAGTCGCTCAGTCGTGTCCGACTCTTTGTGACTCAATGAATCACAGCACGCCAGGCTTCCCTGTCCATCACCAAGTCCTGGAGTTCGCTCAAACTGCTGGCCATTGAGTCAGTGATGCCATCCAGCCATCTCATCCTCTGTCGTCCCCTTCTCATCCTGCCCCTAATCCCTCCCAGCATCAGAGATTTTTCCAATGAGTCAGCTCTTTGCATGAGGTGGCCAAAGTATTGGAGTTTCAGCTTTAGCATCAGTCCTTCCAAAGAACACCCAGGTCTGATCTCCTTTATAATGGACTGGTTGGATCTCCTTGCAGTCCAAGGGACTCTCAACAGTCTTCACCGACACCACAGTTCAAAAGCACCAATTCTTCAGTGCTCAGCTTTCTTCACAGTCCAACTCTCACATCCATACATGACTACTGGAAAAACCATAGCCTTGACTAGATGGACAAAGTAATGTCTCTGCTTTGAATATGCTATCTAGGTTGGTCATAACTTTCCTTCCAGGGAGTAAGCATCTTTTAATTTCATAGCTGCAATCACCATCTGCAGTGATTTTGCAGCCCCAAAAAATAAAGTCTGACACTGTTTCCACTGTTTCCCCATCTATTTCCCATGAAGTGATGGGACCAGATGCCATGATCTTCGTTTTCTGAATGTTGAGCTTTAAGCCAACTTTTTCACTCTCCTCTTTCATTTTCATCAAGAGGCTTTTTAGTTCTTCTTCACTTTCTGCCACAAGGGTAGTTTCATTTGCATATCTGAGGTTATTGATATTTCTCCCAGCAATCTTGATTCCAGCTTGTACTTCTTCCAGCACAGCATTTCACATGAAGTACTCTGCATATAAATGAAATAAGCAGGGTGACAATATGCAGCCTTGCCGTCCTCCTTTTCCTATTTGGAACCAGTCTGTTGTTCCATGTCCAGTTCTAACTGTTGCTCCCTGCCCTGCATATAGGTTTCTCAAGAGGGAGCCTTAAATGGCAAAAATGGAACACCTGAGTTTCTTTTATCTCCTGTCCCCAACTCTCCCTAACTTGGCTTCTCCCACAGAAGCCTTCCCCTTCTTGATGGATAACACCACCATCCACTCAGGTATTGAAGTGAAATAAAAATGGAGAGCACCCTTATTTCTTTTCTCTCCCACATCCACATCTTCCTCTGGTCATTATCCTATCCTTCAGCCATTCCTATCACTTCTACCACCAAAATACCACTTGAACCTCTCCAACTTCGCTGGGAGTCCACCATTGTGCCTCTTATGGGGTCCTGCCAAGCCTCCTAACTGGTCCCCCACTTCCACCAAACTTCCTTCTCCATCCAGTAGCCAGACTGATCTTTCTGAAAAAGAAATGGTGCTTTTTGCCTCCCCCACTCAAAACCCCAGGGCTGCGCAGCGCTGCAGCGCTGGAGCAGCAAGGAGATACCTGACGTCCCAGGTCAGTGGCGGTGCCCTTGAGGAGATACCCCACTTCCACGGTAAGGAGCAGTGGCTGCCTTTTGCTGGTTCAGCCATGAAGAGATACTCCACGTCCAAGGTAAGAGAAACCCCAGTAAAATGGTAGGCGTGGAGAGAGGACATCAGAAGGCAGATAGACTGAAACCACAATCACAGAAAATTAACCAATCTAATCACATGGACCACAGCCTTGTCTAACTCAGTGAAACTAAGCCATGCTGTGTGGGGCCACCCAAAATGGATGGGTCATGGTGGAGAGTTCTAACAAAATGTGGTCCACTGGAGAAGGGAATGGCAAACCACTTCATTGTTCTTGCCTTGAGAACCCCATGAACAGTATGAAAAGGCAAAAAGATAGAACACTGAAAGATGAACTCCCCAGGTTGGTAGGTGCCCAATATGCTACTGGAGATCAGTGGAGAAACAACTCCAGAAAGAATGCAGAGATGGAGCTAAAGCAAAAGCAACACCCAGTTGTGGATGGGACTGGTGATAGAAGCAAGATCCAATGCTGTAAAGAGCCATATTGCATAGGAACCTGGAATGTTAGGTCCATGAATCAAGGCAAACTTGAAGTGGTCAAAGAGGAGATGGCAAGAGGGAACGTCAGCATTTTAGGAATCAGCGAATTAAAATGGACTGGAATGGGTGAATTTAACTCAGATGACCATTATATCTACTACTGTGGGCAAGAATCCCTTAGAAGAAATGGAGTAGCCATTATAGTCAACAAAGGAGTCCAAAATGCAGTACTTGGATGCAATCTCAAAAATGACAGAATGATCTCTGTTCATTTCCAAGGCAAGCCATTCAATATCATGGTAATCCAAGTCTATCCCCTGGCCAGTAATGCTGAAGAAGCTGAAGTTGAAGGAGTCTATGAAGACCTACAAGACCTTTTAGAACTAACACCCAAAAAGGATGTCCTTTTCATTATAGGGGACTGGAATGCAAAAGTAGGAAGTCAACAAACACCTGGAGTGACAGGCAAATTTGGCCTTGAAGTATAGAATGAAGCAGGGCAAAGGCTAATAGAATTTTGCCTAGAGAATGCACTGGTCATAGCAAACACCCTCTTCCAACAACACAAGAGAACATTCTCCACATGGACATCACCAGATGGCAAACACCTATATCAAATTGGTTCTATTCTTTGCAGCCAAAGATGGAGAAGCTCTATACAGTCAGCCAAAACAAGATCAGGAGCTGACTGTGGCACAGGTCATGAGCTCCTTATTGCCAAATTCAGACTTAAATTGAAGAAAGTAGGGAAAACCACTTGACCATTTAGGTATGACCTAAATCAAATCCTTTACAATTATAGAGTGAAAGAGAGAAATAGATTTAAAGGACTAGATCTGATAGACAGAGTGCCTGATGGACTATGGACAGAGGTTCGTGACATCGTGCAGGAGACAGGGATCAAGACCATCCCCAAGAAAAAGAAATGCAAAAAAGCAAAATGGCTGTTTGGGGAGGCCTTACATAGCTGTGAAGAGAAGAGAAGTGAAAAGCAAAGGAGAAAAGGAAAGATATAAGCATCGGAATGCAGAGTTCCAAAGAATAGCAAGGAGAGATAAGAAAGCCTTCCTCAGTGATCAGTGCAAAGAAATAGAGGAAACAATAGATTAGGGAAAGACGAGATATTTTCAAGAAAATTAGAGATACCAAGGGAACATTTCATGCAAAGATGGGCTCAATAAAGGACAGAAATGGTATGGACCTAACAGAAACAGAAGATATTAAGAAGAGGTGGCAAGAATCCAGAGTTCAGTTCAGTTCAGTCACTCAGTCGTGTCCGACTCTTTGCGACCGCATGAACCACAGCACACCAGGCCTCCCTGGTGTTTACCCAAACTCATGTCCATTGAGTTCATGATGCCATCCAACCTTCTCATCCTCTGTCGTCCCCTTCTCCTCCTGCCTTCAATCTTTCCCAACATCAGGGTCTTTTCCAATGAGTCAGCTCTTTGCATCAGGTGGCCAAAATATTGGAGTTTCAGCTTCCACATCAGTCCTTCCAATGAACACTGATTTCCTTTAGTATGGACGGGTTGGATCTCTTTGCAGTCCAAGGGACTCTCAAGAGTCTTCTCCAACACCACATTTCAAAAGCATCAATTCTTCGGCTCTCAACTTTCTTTATACTCCAACTCTCACATCCATACATGACTACTGGAAAAATCATACCCTGAACTAAACAGACCTTTGTTGGCAAAGTAATGTCTCTGCTTTTTAATATGCTGTCTGAGTTGGTCATAACTTTCCTTCCAAGGAGTAAGCGTCTTTTAATTTCATGGCTGCAGTCACCATCTGCAGTGATTTTGGAGCCCCCCAAAATAAAGTCAGCCACTGTTTCCACAGTTTCCCCATCTATTTGCCATGAAGTGATGAGCCCAGATGCCATGATCTTCGTTTTCTGAATGTTGAGCTTTAAGCCAACTTTTTCACTCTCCTTTCACTTTGATCAAGAGGCTGTTTAGTTCTTCTTCGCTTTCTGCACACTGAAAAACTGTACAAAGAAATTCTTCATGACCCAGATAATCATGATGGTATGATCAGTCACCTGGAGCCAGACATCCTCAAATGTGAATTCAAGTGGGCCTTAGGAAGCATCACTACGAACAAAGCTAGTGGAGGTGATGGAATTCCAGTTGAGCTATAACAAATGCGAAAAGATGATGCTGTGAAACTGCTGCATTCGATTTGCCAGCAAATTTGAAAAACTCAGCAGTGGCCACAGGAATGGAAAAGGGCAGTTTTCATTCCAATCCCAAAGAAAGGCAATGCCGAAGAATGCTCAAACTACCACACAATTGCACTCATCTCACACGCTAGTAAGGTAATGCTCAAAATGCTCCAAGCCAAACTTCAGCAATATGTGAACCGTGAACTTTCAGATGTACAAGCTGGTTTTAGAAAAGGCAGAGGAACCAGAAATGAAATTGCCAACATCCGCTGGATGATCAAAAAAGCAAGAGAGTTCCAGAAAAACATCTATTTCTGCTTTATTGACTATGCCAAAGCCTTTGACTGTGTGGATCACAATAAACTGTGGAAAATTCTGAAAGAGATGAGAATACCAGACCCTCTGACCTGCCTGTTGAGAAATCTGTATGCAGGTCAGGAAGCAACAGTTAGAACTGGACATGGAGCAACAGACTGTTTCCAAATAGGAAAAGGAGTACATCGAGGCTGTATATTGTCGCCGTGCTTATTTAACTTATATGCAGACTACATCATGAGAAACGCTGGGCTGGAAGAAGCACAAGCTGGATCAAGACTGCCGGGAGAAATATCAATAACCTCAGATAAGCAGATGACATCACCCTTATGTCAGAAAGTGAAGAAGAACTAAAGGGTCTCTTGATGAAAGTGAAAGAGGAGAGTGAAAAAGTTGGCTTAGAGCTCAACTAAGATCATGGCATCTGGTCCCATCACTTCATGGCAAATAGTAGGGGAATCAGGGGAAACAGTGGCTGACTTTATTTTTCTGGGCTTCAACATCAGTGCAGATGGTGACTGCAGCCATGAAATTAAAAGATGCTTACTCCTTGGAAGAAAAGTTCTGACCGACCTTGACAGCATATTAAAAAGCAGAGACATTATTTTGTCAACAGAGTTCCATCTATCAAGGCTATGGCTTTTACAGCAGTCATGTATGGATGTCAGAGTTGGACTATAAAGAAAGCTGAGTGCTGAAGAATTGATGCTTTTAACTGTGGTGTTGGAGAAGACTCTTGAGAGTCTTGGACTGCAAGGAGATACAACCTGTCCATCCTAAAGGTGATCAGTCCTGAGTGTTCATTGGAAGGACTGATGTTGATGCTGAAACTCCAATACTTTGGCCACCTGATGGGAAGAGCTGACTCATTGGAAAAGACCCTGGTGCTGGGAAAGATTGACTGCAGGAGAAGTTGACGACTGATGATGAGATGGTTGGATGGCATCACCGACTCAATGGACATGAGTTTGAGTAGACTCTGGAAGTTGGTGATGGACAGGGAGGCCCGGCATGCTGTGCTCCATGGGATTGCAAAGAGTCGGACACGACTGAGTGACTGAACTGAACTGAACTGAACTGAACAAAACCCCAGAAGTGTTTCCTGTGTCACTGGGACTAAAATGCAAACTCCTCAACATGACTCAAACATAATGAGCTGCATGACCTGGCCCTTGCCAACCTCCCCATTCTCACTCACCTTTATCCTGGTCGTTGTGGGCCTTCTTAGAATACTGACTACTCCACTATTCTAAGCCCCCATCCTTCAGGAGGGCTTCCACCTACCCCAAGCTGTCTTTCTCCAGGCTTTTAAAATCTCTAACAGGTTTTCAAACAAATACCAAAGATAAGACATTTGTCCTATTTTTTCTTTTGGATGTTTAGATTTTAAGGGTAATCAAAATACAAAATATGGCTTTGGAGCCCCCCTTCCCCCACCAAACCCCATTCTCCTTGCCACCCCTCATAGGGCACATACCTATGTCACTTCTGGGTGTGAATGAAGGCAGGAAATAGGCAAATCCTCAGTTTCTCCCCTAATTTCTTTTTCTCTCTCTGTCTCTTTCCCCTTACTCCTTTCATGAGGTTGAGAATTTCTCTGACCCTTTGCAATTTGTCTCTCAGAAACAGACAGGGTCCACAAAAGGGAACATGATTGGTGATATTTGGGCTCAGGATGGTCATGAGAAATGAAGAATCCTATACTCCTAGCAGTCCTTGTATGTTCCTGAATTCCTGGTCCTAAATTCTTCAAAGAACGTGGTCCTTGTAGTCAAATGGACTCTCTTGTAGACAGAGTTCCAAAGCAAAACACATAACCACTCTCAGCCTCAGTGTGTGCTTTGAGTTTGAATTTCAGAAACCCTAATTAAGGTTCTTAGGAATGTTTATTAATAACAAGTTGTTTTGCCCAAGTCTACTTAGGAACCAACAACGAAGGGCTGACTGATGGTTTTTACATAGAATTTCAGATACTTTTCTCTCTGGGAACCAATTCTCCTTCCAGTGTATGCTTAAAACTTTCATGCCCTTCTTTGTCATGATCTTAGGCAGTTTGCAGGCATGATCCTATAAACAGTATACCTGTAGATACACTCCCAGTCCATGCCTTATGAGCTGTGCTTACCTTGGCCAACTTGCTTTCCCTTTTTTGTTTGTTTCTTTAGCTTTGGAGTCCTCATCTGTACAAAAGGATGGATATTTGTAAGGGAGAAAAGACGTGATAATGTTTGGAAAATGTTTTTCAGGGTGCTTGGCATGCATTCAATGCCCAACACAAGGGACTCCTTATTAATGTCAGTTCCCTGTGTCCTGAGGAGATCCTTGTTCGGCTGGTTTTTGAAGGCCCAGTGTCTCTCCTTTCTGGTGCCCAAAGAAGCTTGGCACTTTCTCCCTAGCCAGGAACCTGATCCCCTGGGTTACATCCCAGGTTGTGGCTGGGCTTTACTCCAGGCAAGTGCCTGATTCTCTGGCCTGAACTCACCTAACTTACACTCTCATTCAGGTTTTCCTTCATTCCCTGAATTTAGGACCTTTTTATGATCCGTGTATTTATTTTCCTTGAGGTCCAAGGACTTTGCAAGTCAACACATGAAAGAATGCCATTTTCTGAACTCAAGAAAACCACCCAGTAGATTTGATAATACTATCTCATAGAATGGGGTGTTGAGTCAGGAGCTGAATTTTCTTTCAACTGCTACTGAGCCCTTTGAGCACCCTTTTGGGGACCATTTCATAGATAAATTACTATAAGGCAGTATGTTCCTTCAGCTTCCTTCCTGTAGGGTGCTGAATGCATTTTGATGGCTTCAGGATGTGTCTCTTGAACCTTACTACCAACATTGTGCTAAGACACAGTCTTGGGTTATTGGCATATGAATGGCCGATCTTCATTACCATGAGTTGCTGAGCAAGTTAAGTTTTCACTGTGCGTAATATATGCAAGATAAAATCTCCTTTCGTATGGTAAAGCCTTGATAAAGTCATGCCAATTAGCTTTGGAATCTCCTCCCAGATACATCGTCTTTTAGAAACCATGCTTAAAAATAAAAATTGCTCTTACTGAAAGGAAGTCATGCACATGGGTAAATAAAGTAGTGATAATCAGAAAGTACAAAGGAGCTTGTGATAAAAAGCGAAGGTCTGCAACTCCATCACTTCCCACTCCCCAGTTGTGCTTCTCCCGGTAGCTCACTTTAACAATCCCTACTTGCACTGCTTTGGCAGTTGCTGTGTTATATGCAGATAAAGTGCTCAGTCTGCGATTTCAATAATTCATCAGCTGCAGACATCACCAAGTGACCACGTTCTTCTTACGGAAGAGAATTTAACTCGTTCACAAGTGTCTTCAATCTGCCCTCACTTTCTTTCGGATTTTATACTTTCTTTAGATTTTTAGTTCCTCGACTGGAGACTCTAGTAGCTTCAAATAATGTACCTAACCCTCAGTTTCTTCTCAGCCACTTTAGCTTTTCTTTTTCTTATTACCACATCTATCCTTCCCTTCCTTCAACCTCTCTTCCTCATTTCTACATCCCACTCTAGCCAGATTTATAATTATTTACATCAACTTTTGGAAACCTAAAAAAACATGTTCTGCTTTGAAAAGCAATACAAGTCTTTTACCTTTTAATGAATCTCTAATAATTTTGATCATAGGTCCACAGTTCTTCACTGAGTGTAGGCTAGACCAGAGAAGGAGATTAATCCTGGTGCCAAGTCCAAATGCTCTTTTTGTCTTTATACCACTAATTTCTGAAAGTTCTGTCACATTTGAATTTGACTTGTGTTTGATCTATGCATCAAACTCTCTCTCTCTCTCTCTTTCTCTCTCTCTCTCACACACACACACACACACACAGACACACACACACACACACACACACACACACACACACACTGAAATGGTTGCTGGGCAATTGATCATTAAGCCATTTAATCTTGTGATAGTTTATAAAATGGCTGTTTTATAACCTCTTTTACACCTAGGAAAAGTTTCATAACAAGGACTTAAATATCAGGCAAGGTTTCATATAGTGTAAGTAGCAGAGCCTGGAATTGATTCAAAGAAAGGCAGTCTTATTCCAGGATTGGTCCCGGTGACCAATATGTTATTCTACAACATGTGTCTCTCTTTCAGTTTATCAGAATCTATAACTATTGCCAAATTAATCCGTGCTGTTAAGATAGGTGCAACAGCTCACAAATGTATGAATAATGGTTTACAATCACCTACTTTCAAAACCTCCATCAATCCCAGACATCACAGGTTACAGAGAACAAAATTATCTCTTTGATTTTATTTACACTTTTCTCAAGTTCATAATGAAAGAGTGAAGTCACTCAGTCATGTTCGACTCTTTGCGACCCCATGGACTGGAGCCTATCAGGCCCCTCTGTCTATGGGATTCTCCAGGCAAGAGTGCTGGAGTGGATTGCCATTTCCTTCTCCAGGGGATCTTCCTGACCCAGGAATCGAACCTGGGTCTCCCGCATTGCAGGCAGACGCTTTACCATGTGAGCCACCAGGGAAGCCCTCAAGTTCACACAAATCTATAAAAACAGACTGACATTTCCCTGAGTAGATATTCTTTTATTTTGTAAAAAAGGTTACAATTTTCTGTAACTTTCTACATTCAGAGAACAGGTTAACACATGTAGATTAAATTAATTCTGTTTTATTAAAATCTGCTCTAGGGAACAAACTGGAATTTATGCAACAATGCCCTGATTGTTTCAGATGTTTTCTTTTTAATTTTTGCAGAAAAGTCATTCTTACCTTTGCTCTCCTTTCTGTAACATGTCTTTTTATTCTCAGCCTGCTTTTAAGTATTTCAGCTTATTTTTGTTTTCAAAATGAATTAAGTAATGGTGAGCCTTAGTGAGCCTTTTATTGTTTTCTGCTTGGAATTCATAGACCTTCTTGGAACTGTGAGTTAATAGTTTTGCCTCATATTTGAAACATTTTCTACTACTAAATGCTCAGATATTTTTCTGTCCCTTCCTCACTTCCTCCTTTTTCTTCAGTGACGACAATCCCATGTAGGTTTGGTGACTTGATATTGTCCCACAGGTCAATGAGGAACTTTTGGTTTGTCTCATTTTTAAAAAGCTTTATTGAGGTATAACTCACATACAACAAAATGCACATTTAAAGTGTACAACTTGATATGTTCTGACACATGACCCATGAAATCATCTCCACAGTTAAGAAACATTTCTTCATGCCCCTTGCAACCCCTACCTCCAGTTCTCCCTGACACTTCCCTCCCCATCACTAGGAACAAACACTGTTAGATTGCTTTGCATTTTCTAGAATTGTACATGATTTATTATTGTCACACACACACGCATGCATGCACATGCATGATGATATGATCTTTTCTTGATCTGACTTCTTTCAGTCAGAGTAATTATTTTGAGATTCATCCATGCATCAGTAGTTCATTACAATTTGTTGCAAACCAGTATTCCATTCCCTGATGTACAGTCGTTTCTTTGTGCCTTCACCTACCACCAGACATTTGGGATGTTTCTAATTTTTAATTATTGCAAATAAAGCTGCCATGAACATTCATGTACAAGTTTTGTGTGGCTTGGGTAAATACCTAGGAGTGGAAAGGCCAAACAATATGGTAGGTGTGTATTCAATTTTACGATGAACTACAAAAATAGTTTTCCAGTGTAGTTGTGCATTTTACATTTCCATCAGTGGTATGTGATGGTTCCAGTTCCTTCAAATCCTAGCTCACACTGGCTATGGAGAGTCGTTTTAAATTTTAGCTATTCTAATAGTTGCATGGGCTTCCCTGATGGCTAAGATGGCAAAGAATCTGCCTGCAATGAGGGAGACCTGGGTTCAACCCCTGGGTTGGGACGATCCCCTGGAGGAAGGTATGACAACCCACTAAAGTTTTCTTGCCTGGAGAATCCCCATGGACAGAAGAGCCTGGCGGGCTACAGTCCATGGGGTTGCAAAGAGTCCGACACAACTGAGTGACTGAGCACATTCTAACAGTTGCGTAGTGCTATCAAACTGTGGTTGTTAGTTGTATTTCTCTAATGACCAGGGATGTTGAACATGTCTTCATATGCTTATTTCCCATCCACGTATGAATAGTGAGTATCTGCTCTAGTCTTTTGTCCACTTTTAACTCAGTTGTTTGTGTTCTTAATATTGAGGTTTGAAAGCTCTCTATCTATATTCTGGATAACTGCCCTTGATCAGATTTATTTATGTTGTTTCTGAGAAAACTTGGCCAAACACAAGGTCAGAACAGATTTTCTTCTAGATTTTTCTTAGGCTTACTTTTAGGCCTGTCATCTATTTTGAGTCAGTTTTTGCTGATATGTAGTGAGAGGTACTAAGGCCCACATTCAATGGACAGGAATATCCAATTGTGCTAGCACCACCTTTGAAAAGACTGTCCTTTCTATCTATGAATTACCTCTCTACATCGAAAATTAGTTGTACTTATGTGGTTGGGTTTATTTGTGAGTTATCTATTCTGTTCCAATGGTCCACTTGTCTAACTTGATGCCAGTATCACAGTGTCTTGATGCCTGTTGCTTTACAGTAAGTCTTGAGGTAGTGTTGACGCTCCAAATTTGTTCATCTTTCTTAAGGTTACCTTTGCTGGTCCTGGTCCTTTGTAATCCCATGTGGGGTTTAAAATATTCTTGTCAACGTCTACCCCTAAGAATCCCTTCTGGAATTTTCAGTGAGCTTGTGTTGATTCTATAGGTCGATTTGGGAAGAACTGACATGGTAACTTTATTGCACCTTCTGACCAATGAGTATGGAATATCTCTCTGTTTATTTAAGTCTTTGATTTCTCTCAACAGTAGTTTTGGGATATGTAGCTTGAAAGTATTATCCCTAAGTACTTCATATTTTCTGATGTGGTTTTAAATTTATTTTAATTTCTTACTGCCTGGTATGAGTATATAAAGATACAATTGAGTTTCCTCTACTGATACTGTATTATATCCTGCAACCTGGCAAAACTGACTTGTGAGTCCAGTACCTTTTTCTGTGCATTTCTTAAGATTTTCTGTATATAAGACCATGACATCTTCAAAGAGAGATTGTCTTACCTATTTGTTCCCCACCTGGGTGCCTTTTATTCCTCTTTTCATCTTTTTGCCCTAGATAAACCCTCCATAAATGTGGTGAGTGTGGACATCAGTGCCTTGATCTCAGCACATTGGGGAGGAGGAAATCATTCAGTGTTTCACCATTTAGTACAGTCTTGTGTGAACAGTGAAACCTTTAGCCTCTTAGTCGAGTCCAACTCTTTGAGGCCCATGGACTCTAGCCTGCCAAGGCTCCTCTGTCATGGAATTCTCCAGGCAAGAATACCGAAGTGGGTAGCCATTCCCTCCTTGAGGGGATCTTCCTGACCCAGGGATTGAACCAGGGTCTCCTGCATCACAGATTTATTCTTTACCATCTGAGCCACTAGGGAAGTCCCAAGTATGGTCTTCAGTTCAGTTCAGTTCAGTTGAGTCTTTCAGTCATGTCCGACTCTTTGCAATCCCATGGACTGCAGCACACCAGGCTTCCCTGTCCATCACCAACTCCCAGAGCTTGTTCAAACTCATGTCTGTCAAGTTGATGATGCTATCCAACCATCTCATCCTCTGTCATCCCTTTCTCCTCTCGCCTTCCATCTTTCCCAGCATCAGGATTTTTTCCAAAGTGTCAGTTCACATCTGGTGGCCAAAGTACTGGAGTTTCAGCTTCAGCATCAGTCCTTCCAATGAATATTCAGGAGTCATTTCATTTAGGATGAACTGGTTGGATCTCTTTGCAGTCCAAAGGACTCTCAAGAGTCTTCTCCAACACCACAGTTCAAAAACACTCAGCTTTCCTTATAGTCCAACTTCTTCAGTGCTCAGCTTTCTTTATGATTCAAATCTCACATCCATACATGACTGATGGAAAAAACATAGCTTTGACTAGATGGACCATTGTTGACAAAGTAATGTCTCTGCTTTTTACTATGATGTCTAGATTTGTCATTGGTTTTCTTTCAAGGAGCAAGTGTCTTAATTTCATGGCTGCAGTCACCATCCACAGAGATTTTTGAGCTGAAGGAAAGAAATTCTGTCACTGTTTCCATTGTTTCCCCATTTATTTGCCATGAAATGATGGAACCAGATACCATGATCTTGGTTTTTTGAATGTTGAGTTTTAAGCCAGGTTTTTCACTCTCCTCTTCATCAAGAGGTTCTTTAGGTCTTTTTCACTTTCTGCCGGTAGGGTGGTGTCATCTGCATATCTGAGGTTATTGATATTTCTTCTGGTAATCTTGATTCCAGCTTGTGCTTCATCAAGACCAGCCTTTTGCATGATACACTCTGCCTAGAAGTTAAATAAGCAAAGTGACAATATACAGCCTTAACATAGTCTTTTCCTAATTTGGAAGCAGTCTGTTGTTCCATGTCCAATTCTAACTGTTGCTTCTTCTCCTGTATACAGATTTCTCAGAAAACAGGTAAGGTTATCTGGTATTTCCATCTCTTTAACAATTTTCCACAATTTGTTGTGATCTAGAAAGTAAAAGGCTTTAGCATAGTCAATGAAGCAGAAATTGATGCTTTTTTGGGAATTCCCTTGCTTTTTCTATCATCCAAGAGATGTTGGCAATTTCATCTCTGGTTTCTCTGTCTTTTCTAAATCCAGCTTGTACATGTGAAAGTTCTCAGTACAATATGGATATGCCACACGTATTTACTGTGCCATTTACCTACCATAGGACATTTTGGTTGTTCCCAACTTGGGCTATTACAAATAAAGTTACTATAAATAAATGTGTTCCGATTTTTGCATGAACATAAACTTCCATTTATCAAGGATAAATGCCCAGGAGTGCATTTGCTGGGGCGTATAGTATCAACATCTTTTTTAAAGAAGCTGCTGAAATATTTCCAAGAATAACTGCTACACTTTACATTCCCACCATCATTGTATGACTAATTCAGCTTCTCTGCATCTTTGTTAGCATTTGTTTTCATTACTATTTTTTTCTATTTTAGCCATTCAGAAAACTGCATAGTAATATTGTGGTTTTAATTTTCATTTCCCTAATAGCTAATGAAGTTGAACAGCTTGTCATTTGTTTGTCATTCCTGTATCTTCTTCAGTGAAATGTCTGTTCATGTCCTTTGTCCATTGTAAAAAATATTTATTTATTTAGCTATGCAGTGTCTTAGTTGAGGCATGCAGGATCTTTAGTTGCAGCATGTGGGATCAAGTTCCCTGACTGGGATCCAGCCTAAGCCCCCTGCATTGGGAGCATGGAGTCTTAGCCACTGGACTACGAGGAAATTCGCTGACCATTTTCTAATTGGAGGGTTTTCTTTTCCTGTTGATTTTGTGACTTAAAAAATATATATTCTAGATACATATTTTGTATCATATATATGCATGTCAGATATATGCTTTGCAAATCTTTTCTCTTAGCATGTAGCTTTCTATTATCTTCATAACAGAGTGCTTATAAGAGTTAGTTTTCAATTTTGATTTTCAGTGTTAAACCAGTCTGCTATTCTGAGCTAACTTTCTCTTGCTCGTGATGGATTATCCTCTTTTATGTAACAGTAGATTAAAATCAATAGTATTTTATTAAGGTATTTGGATTTATGCTAATGAATAATATTGATCTGTAGTTTTCTTTTTAATGTCTTTGTGAATTTTAGTAGCAAGGTAATGCTGGCCTCATTAAATGAGTTAAGATGTGTTCCCTCCTTCTGCTCAATGATAAGTGGCATCCTGGATGGGTGGGGCGTTTGGGGGAGAATGGATACATGTATACTTATGACTGAGTAGCTTTGCTGTCTGCCTGAAACTAAAATAACATTGTTAATCAGCTATACTCCAATATAAGATAAAAAGTTATAAAAAAAATGTGTTCCCTCCTTTATTTTCTTATAAAGTTTGTGTATGTTTTGTATTTTTGCTATGTATTGGTTGAATTCACCAGTGAAATTGTGCAAAATATTGAGGACTGCCTAAGAATTTTTAATGATGAGAGTTCATCATTTACATCAGATCTTTCAATGGGTTTCTTCTGTGTTCTCCAAATTGTAAAGAACTACCACTCATTTACAGATTTATAAGTGGATGATTGTGGCATGTGTTTTTGGATTGTTAATTTTATCTAGTAAGTAATATATGTGTTCACTCTGAAATATGTATTTTGAAAATTCCTAAGACAAATTCTCTGGAGGTCCCCTCAAGGTGTGTGGGAGTTAAGTTCAGTTATTCTCTGTTTTCTTTACTCTTTCTTGAAAAACACTATGTTTCAATTTCTGTCAAGGGCAGCTGAAGAAGGGAAAAATCATCCTAATGTGAGAAAGAACACCCTGAGGTTGGGAGTGGTGTGCTATGTTGGTGAGGTTATCTTTAAGCTATGTACTTAGTTACTCAGTCGTGTCCAACTATTTGCAACACTGTGGACTGTAGCCAGCCCCGTCTCCTGCATTGAAGGTGGATTCTTTACTGTCTGTGCCATCGGGGAAGCCCAAGAATACTGGAGAGGGTAGACTATCCCTTCTAAGGGGAACATCCTGACCCAGGGATTGAACCTGGATCTCCTGCATTGCAGGCAGATTATTTACCAGTTGAACTACCAGGGAAGCCCAACCTAGCATATACTTGTATCCAAAACAATTGGTAATAGAAAGAAAATTTTCATAGGCTGTGATGAAATACATAGGACCATAAGATGGTTAATTTAATGTGTCAACTTGGTTAGGCCATGGTATCTAAATATTTGTTTGAACAGTATTCTAGAGGTTTCTCTGAAGGTATATTTTAGAGAAATTAACGTTTAAATCAGTAGACTTTGAGTAAAGTAGATTACCTTCCATAGTGTGTGCCTCATCCAATCAGCTGAAGGCTTTAATACAAAAAAGACTGACCTTCCTAAGGAAGATAGAATTCTGCCAGAAGACTCCCTTTGAACTCAAATTGTAACTCTTCCTCAGGTCTCCAACCTGCCAGCCTACCCTGCAAATTTTGGACTTGCCTGGTCTCATAATTGCATAAGTCAGTTCCTTAAAATCAATGTCAATGTAAATATAGAAAGATACTGATATTGATTATATATAGAATATTAATATATATTATTTATATATAACCAGTATCAATATATATGATATAGAAATAGTATATTTTATATATAATAGCTATATATATCATGTATATATAATTAATACCAATATACAATATACATCAATATATTATATATAATACAATATATTATATATAATCAATAACAATATATAATCTATATCATTATGTATTATATATATCAATGTATATTTTATATATAATCAATATGAATATGTATTACATATAAATATATTATATATTGATATATAGCAATATATTATATTATGGTATATAATATCAATATATATATTTTTGATTTCAAGACACTGATGTATGTGATTATCAGGCCAGCAAGTCCAAAATTTGTAGGGTAGGCTGGCACGTTGGAGCCCTAGGGAAGAGTTGCAGTTTGAGTTCAAAGGCAGGCAGTCTCCTGGCAGAATTCCATCTTCTCCAGGAAGGTCAGTCTTTTTCATATTAAAGCCTTCAGCTGATTGGATGAGGCACACACTACAGAAGGTACTCTACTTTACTCAAAGTCTACTGATTTAAACATTAACCTCTCTAAAAAATATCTTCACAGAATCTTGTAGCTCAATCAGTAAATAATCTGCCTGCAATGCAGGAGACCTGGGTTTGATTCATGGCTTGGGATGGTACCCTGGAGAAGGAAATGGCAACCCATTCCAGTATTCTCACCTGGAGAATCCCATGGACAGAGGAGCCTGGCAGGCTAGAGTCCAAGGGTCGTAAAGGTTGGATAAGACTTAATAACTAAACCACTGTGTATATATATATATGTATGTATGTGTATATATATATCAGGGCTTCTTAGCCATTAAAGAATCTGCCTGGAATACAGGAGACTCAGGTTCTATCCCTGGAGAGGGAAGATCCCCTGGAGAGGGAAGTGGCAACCCTCCAGTGTTCTTGCCTGGGAAATCCCATGGACAGATGAGCTTGGTAGACTATAGTCCATGGGGTCGTAAAGAGTTAGACACGACAAACCACCACCATGTATATGTCAATCAATTAAATCAATCTATATAGATAGATACATATTTAAACCTGCCTATTTATTTTGGGGGGTTCCAAAATTACTGCAGATGGTGATTGCAGCCATGAAATTAAAAGACACTTACTCCTTGGAAGGAAAGTCTGACCAACCTAGACAGCATATTAAAAAGCAGAGGCATTACTTTGTCTGTCTAGTCAAGGCTATGGTTTTTCCAGTAGTCATGTATGGATGTGAGAGTTGGACTATAAAGAAAGCTGAGGGCAGAAGAATTGATGCTTTTGAACTGTGGTGTTGGAGAAGACTCTTGAGAGTCCCTTGGACTGCAAGGAGGTCCAACCAGTCCATCCTAAAGGAGATCAGTCCTGGATGTTCATTGGAAGGACTGATGTTGAAGCTGAACTCCGGTACTTTGGCCACCTGATGGGAAGAGCTGACTCATTGGAAAAGACCCCGATGCTGGGAAAGGTTGAGGGCAGGAGGAGAAGGGGACGACAGAGGATGAGATGGTTGGATGGTTGGATGGTTGGATACGACTTAATAACTAAACCGCTGTGTGTATATGTATATATATATATATATATATATATATATATATATATATATATATATCAGGACTTCTCAGCTATTAAAGAATCTGCCTGGAATGCAGGAGACTCAGGTTCGATCCCTGGAGAAGGAAGATCCCCTGGAGAGGGAAGTGGCAACACTCCAGTATTCTTGCCTGGGAAATCCCATGGACAGATGAGCCTGGTAGACTATAGTCGGATGGCATCACCGACTCAATGGAAATGGGTTTGGGTAAACTCCGGGAGTTGGTGATGGACAGGGAAGCCTGGCATACTGCAGTTCACGGGGTCACAAAGAGTTGGACATGATTGAGTGACTGAACTGAACTGATACCTATATCTATCTATGTCTAATATCTATCTATATCTGTATATCTATATCTATATCTCTATAATTATATAAAGAGAGAGAGAGAAATTATTGGTTTTATTTCTCTGGAGATCCCTAA